>JAHPZR010015374.1:0-10000 GCA_019787425.1 Platygyra sinensis | reverse complement strand
AAATCATACGTCGTCTTAGCCGGAGCAATGGCGAACACATTTCGTTGCGCGATGAGAGTAGGTTGTCGTTTCTAGACCGACTTCTGCACTGATCATGAGAATCAAACGAACCTTTTCTAGAAGCTGCGAGTTTAATATCTAAGCCAGTTATTTGCCAAGTCTCAAGTGCCGGTAAGCATTTCTTGCATCAAAACTAGTCAATGTTTGATTAAGTGTAGATCGTGCTGATGACGTTTAGATATTTTGAAACGGGGAAGCTAAGAGGCTTCGCGAGAAAAAAAAATTAATGTTCCTCTTGTTGTTCTCTAACACCAGGATCCTGCCTTTGCCACATCCTATAGCCAATGTCAGTCACTGATGCTGTTCCTATGGCTGACGAGTAGAGCTATCTTTAGAGTAGTGTGGCCAGAGTAAACAGAAAGCTTGCAGTACCATTGGCGTAGCCTTCCGAACTGAAAGTCACTGTCTTAGTACCTCAATCCATCGGAAGTAACAAAGACAAGAAACCTACTTTCAGTCACAATGTGTTTGTTTGTTTGTTGTTCGTTTATTTTTACAAGTAACCAGTTTAGATCGAGTTTTTAAGTAATCAGTGAAAGAAAAAATGTAATATAAGTGTACTAAGTTATGTTGTAGAAAGAAGAGACGTACGGCTGGCAGTTCTTGTATATCAACTTTGTATGCAGCGTCATAATAAAGGTTTTGAAATAGTCGATAGGAAAGAACGCGGTCTAAGGAATTTAGGAGAAATTAGCCCAAGCTGTAGGCCTTTCATAAAACTCAGCAAAGTGTTCTAAATTTTTTGAAAAACTTGAATCAGTCATGGTGTATTACCCTGCTTTAAATTTCAGTGTAAAATAGTGCGATTTGTTTTTTTTACGATAACTGCAAGAATTCTCGCGCGCTCATTGGCTAATTTTTATTGTCAATATGCGGACAGACACATGAATTTATAATCCTTGCGATACGTCAACGAGCGAGAGCCGACAATTTGACAACTTGTTATCGTAAAAAAATAAATTGATGTCAGTTTTTAATACATCTGTCCTGTTATTGACAATGAATTTCGTCATAGCATTGTCAAAGTAGTCTGCAGATCCACTCGGCTATCGCCTCATGGATCCATAGCTACTTTGTCAATGTTAGGACGAAATTCATGATCAATAACAGGACAGACGCATGAAAAACTGACGTCAATTTGTTAAATTTTTTTTTTTTTTTTAAACGAGGTGCCAAGTTGTAATACAGTATACTTAAACATGTGCTGGATAACTGGCCACTCTTAGATGTCAAAACCTATTTTCAAAATTCGCAAACATAAGAAGTAGTAGAGATAATGTTTCGTCTCTTGGTATGTCTTTGTAAACCGTTTATTAAAAGGAGATTTTCGCCAATGGATCTGCACTTAAGAGTATTCGTTCTTATCATAACAGTTTCGGAATTAATAGAACATTTTAGTTTTCAGCTATTTTAGGTATCAGTCTTTATTTCTATATAATTTTCTTTTTTCATAGGGCCGTAAGAGGATACAATCAGTTTACTGTAATTATCCATCTAGTTGAAATAAAGTTCGTTTTTTTTTGTTGTGTAAAACCTAGAGATGAACCAACTTCAAATATTGGCTATTATTATTCAACAAATTGTAACACTATCTAAATATGGTCATGATGCACTCGATATTTGTCATCCGTAGGTAACAGATATCCAGCGATATACGTAGCTATGTACGTGGGAAGAAAAAGTGATGTGAAAAAATGTCGACAGAAAGGTTTAAAAATGTTACGAGCTTGGAAATCAATTTTGTTATCAATTTGTTGAATAATAAAACAATTATCCTGCTCAATCTCGCGGAATATCGTCTGATTTTAGCCGACTGGGCCTACGGCCTCGTCGGCTAACTATCAGACGGTATTCTGCGCGATTTCGCAGGATAATTGTTAATTACTGCTGGTAGAAAATTAAAACGTTGTTTTTTTAACAATCCGAAACTTTTCATACGTTTGGTAAAAAGGATGTTTCTCTGGTTGTTTATACCGTTTTACCTCTATTGTGTATCTTTTTTGTCGAGTGGTTAACATGAGGTTTATATCTACAAGAATATTCTTCCGCATTGGTTCGGCACTCTTAACTCTTCAAAATTAAATCATTTTTATACGATCTTATTTAGGGCCTTTTCACAAGGAAGCGGGGAACCCCGGGGAGGTGAGAATTCTGCACCTACCAGTAGTACAGAATCGCGCCAACGCCTTTTCCAGTTTGAAAACCCTTTTGAAATAAAGCAGACTTCCTTACTTCTGGCAGCTCGAAGATTTGATTTTGCTTTTCCTTGCGTGCAAATGAAATAAAACACAGAATCGCTTTGCTCATTATAGTGTAGCCAGGGAAATTCCGAAAACCACTTGGATTGAAATGCGCGATTCTGTTTGCCACAATGCTTTTTTGGAAAGTTGAAATCCGCAGGTTGGAATTGTTCCGTTATATTGATCTCTACAGCTTCGAGCTTCGCTGGCTGTCGACTGATCAACTTGTCGTTGGATTGGAGGAGGCTGCGTCTCTTGACTGGATATTGTGGCTTCTACTTCACTAGTGAAGTTGATTGTTTCGCACATTCTTTTGGGTGAAGGCTCTTCTAAAGAATGTAAATGAAACATTATATATATGTTATTGGCCGGCTGGGAGGTCCGTATAGGGAAAAACTGTGACCGAGGTCTTGAAAATGCTGCCCGAGGCCGCAGGCCGAGGGCAGCATTTTCAAGCCCGAGGTCGCAGTTTTTCCCTATACGGACCGACCCTAAGCCGGCCAATAACATTTTTATCTTTTTTTTCTTGCCGTAAACTGGCTTACAAGTGCGTTTGTTTACGCAACTTTGCCATTGAATCGGCTTACGCGCCGTCTACAAACCATTCGCAAAAAAATCTAACGAGCGAAAGAACGAGTAAATCAGATACTATACGAAGAAAGATGTATTAAAGAACAGAATTATTTCGAACTACTATATGTTAGTGCATTTAGTTCCCTAGTTAAGGTCTCCAAAATTGTTTTCCAGGTGTGAATTTTTGTTCAAAGTTTGAAGTTGTACTTCAAAAACAGTTTTTGTCGATCATTGCGAATCACTCGACTGAATTAGACTTTTCTACCGTAAATTGAATAGCAGATAACGAGAAAATTCGTTAAGTGTACTCCACAGCAATTCTCTGAAGTACAGCAACGATTAGAGAGGGAAACTCGACTGAAATTGACTCAGTTTTTACTTAAAACTGTACAGAGAGACACACAGGATTACGCGCCATTACAGCGCCGAGCAACAAACAACCAAACAAACTCTCACAACTTCAAAAACTTCAATTGAATTTACTTACAGTAACTTTCCTTGCCATCTAAAGGTGAATAGAGGTAAACTTGCGTTAATTCATCGTCTTTTGAAGTGTAAAAAGGGCGAAAGATAGACGATAACCGCTAATTCATTCACGAAAATAGATCAACTCGATGGATTCCGCCCGCTGTAGCGGTCCGTATGAGAGAATTCCGCCCGCTCCAGGAACCAATCAGATTGCAGGATTTGTTGAATTCCGCCCGCTCACGAGCCGAAAAAAAGACAATAGACCAATATTTTAAAAACTATGTCACATGAAAAAGTGACTGGAAATAATTCGAATTCAATTATAGAACAGATTCAGAAAAAAGTGGCAAAAATAATGCAGCGTTTACTCACCAGTTAAAGAAGGTTTTCCATTTTGTTTGGAAAAGTAATCAGAAATTTTAAGAGATCTCTTCTTTGCATTACTAGTGGTATGTGAAGTCTCGTCCGTATTTATGTTGCCGTGTACCATGTGCACTTCTTTGCTCAAAACAACCACCGGATTGAATGTCCTAGTAGTCATGTATGTTGGGAATTATCCCCGTTGGTGTATAGGTATAGGTATAGGTATAGGTATAATTATAGGTCGAGGGAAATCATTGGCATGCATAACGGCCGTCGAGTCAACGACGTCACCTATTGTTAAAGCATAGGGGAAAAATGCGTTCCTGCATACTTATGTGGATTTCCTGCATACTAATAAAGTGTCTTCCTCCATACTAATAAGTGTCGCTCTAGTACAATACAAACAATAAACTTGCCTCAACTTGCCCATTATTAATTAACCCTGATTGGAAAAAATCTTTTATGTGTTAAAATTATAAGCGCGAATTTTAACGAAAGCGCTATCGTTCTTGACTTTCAGTTTATTCGAAACGTTTATCATGAAGATGACTTTTTTTCACTAGCGTCCATGTTTTTTAAACTGCTTTGAGCGCTTGTTTAACTGTCCGTGATTCGGAAACGCTGACAACCACAAATTTTGGAAAGCGTAATAAGGCTCTCTAGCTTTCTTTGAAAACGTTCTCTAATTTTCGAAACCGGGATCTTTTAATCCCGATTGGTTTAAGTAGAATCTATCATGCTTTTATTCTCAGCTTTGCTGACGAGAGAGAGAATTAATTCTTAGCTAACTGCTCGAGTTTTCCGCTCCGTTAGTCACTCATTTTGCAATCACGCAGTGCCTCTTACTTTTAACCCCGCGTGGCTAAACCTAAAACAAGTCATGGTTAGTATAAATATATTTACAAACTATCTACTAATGAATTCTTTTTTTAAATATTCAATCTCAAGGAAAAATCTTTTTATTTACAATCTATAGAAAAACTAGTTACAAGACTTTCAATTTTGTAAGGCGGATCAGTAATTCTAGGGAAAACATTGATATTAAAGTTGGTTAACTTAAAAATTGTGTAAGATTGCTTGTCAAGAAGGCAAGTCCATAAAAAATCAATAAATCATGATTAATAATATCAAACAATCAGTCTCCTAAAGTATGGAAAGGTTAATAATCTATAGATTTGGGATTTCATGACCTAAAACGACGCGCGCGTGTTCCAAGCGAGATTCCACGCGCCCAGGAAAAAAACAAATTCAAAAAGTTGCCCTCTCTGCCCTTTTGTCCTGAATGGCCTCGTTTTGTCCCTTTTGTCCCTCAAAAGGCCTTTTTGTCCTGTGTTGTGGCCTTTTTGTCCTGTGTTGTGTCCTTTTTGTCCTTCGCATTAAAGGTTAAAATTCGCTGGAACTGTTTTATTTTTGTTGAGATCTCGAACTGTTAACATGACTAAACGCGTGTGCCGTGATTGCCCACTTCCGAATTGTGGAGCAAAATATCTCCTTAGATTGTCTAATCATCTCACAGATGTACATTGATTAGATTATATCAATCGAAGAAAGTGGTTACAAGAAGCGAAACTACAACCTAAGGTTAGAGTGATGATCTATCCAGCAGAGAGGAGCCAGGGATTAAGACCTTCAACAAGTGAAACACCTCTATCAGTGCAGGAAGAGGAAAAGGATACAATAGTCCATCACTTATCAACACCAAGAGCAGTAAAGAAATCCCTGAAATCTCAACCAAGAGGAGTAAAGAAATCACTGAAATCTCTACCAAGGGGCGTTAGAAAAGCAGCCAATTAGATCAAACATTACAAAACAACAGCAGATTCAGTTCCTGAGTGGCTCACTTTGTATGGAGACGATGAAGGGCCGAACACAGAGAAGATAGCTTAGTAACCCCGCCTGTAGTAACAGTAGCTTGTCACACTAAACCGCGTCCCATAAGCTTCACATTTTCACTGCTTGTTTTAAAGGCGGCGTTCCACTTGCCGTTCAGTTTGCTGTCAAAGTTCGTGCTATTCAAACCCAAAAAAAAGTCTTGGATCGACGGTTATAATTACTGCCTTCTTCAACAAGGTAATCGATATTACGAAGACAGTGAAAAAAAAAAAGTTAAGACTCTCAATCTAGCCAAAAAACGGATTCTTCCCAATCTAGCCAAGAAACGGATTCTTCCCAAGAAGTGTCAGAGCGCTTAAACCCTTGGTCGCGCATATTAGATGAAGCGAAGGAACGCCACGAGGTTCAGTTCAATGCTTTGGTCGACGAGTACGAAAGGAATGGAGATTCGGAAAATGTGGCTCACCTTAAAGCGCAGAACGCTCTCCTTCCTCTCTACAGAAAAGAACTGAGAAAAGTATTTTTAGAGTATTTGCAGTGGATGCGAGCGATGAAGAAAGATTACACCTTCCAAAAAATGATGGAAACCCAAAAAGATCTGAAAGATACAGATGGATTTGATTGGTTAGAATCGACAGAACTAGCCATTGATAAGCGGAAATTCTTGCTTAATCGATTGTTTGTGAAGCAACCCATTCCACAAGATGAAGACTAGAACTATTGTGTTTTTTTCTCAATAAAAATGTATTTCAAACCGATATCTAGTGTGTTGTTCTATTGCAGTTTATTTCTTTGTTAAGGGGCCTTCAGTCTTATTGTTCATTGCATCCTAATTTCCTGATGTACTTTGTGTTAAACACTTCGTAGTTGTTTTAATTTTGGTGTATTCATTTCAAATCTGTGTGTATTTGAATCATTTCAAATCTCTCTCTTAACAAACAATAAAGTCTCTTAAGAAAACGTGCTGCTCAAAAATATTTATTGTCGCGTGTTGACAATTCATTAGCGCTCTGAACTTCTATTGTTGTCATTTCAATGATAGAGCTGTCCCATGGGTTTCTCCGTTCGATTTTGTATGCAAATCTGGGGTTATAAGTAAGAGGCACTGCGTGATTGCAAAATGAGTGACTAACGGAGCGGAAAACTCGAGCAGTTAGCTAAGAATTAATTCTCTCTCTCTTCAGCAAAGCTGAGAATAAAAGCATGATAGATTCTACTTAAACCAATCGGGATTAAAAGATCCCGGTTTCGAAAATTAGAGAACGTTTTCAAAGAAAGCTAGAGAGCCTTATTACGCTTTCCAAAATTTGTGGTTGTCAGCGTTTCCGAATCACGGACAGTTAAACAAGCGCTCAAAGCAGTTTAAAAAACATGGACGCTAGTGAAAAAAAGTCATCTTCATGATAAACGTTTCGAATAAACTGAAAGTCTCGGAGATAGACTTTCGCAGCAAAGCGATTACAAGAACGGTAGCGCTTTCGTTAAAATTCGCGCTTATAATTTTAACACATAAGAGATTTTTTCCAATCAGGGTTAATTAATAACGGGCAAGTTTAGGCAAGTTTATTGTTTGTATTGTACTAGAGCGACGCTTATTAGTATGGAGGAAGAGACTTAATTAGTATGCAGGAAATCCACATTAGTATGCAGGAACGTATTTTTTCCCTATGTTTTAACAATAGGTGACGTCGTTGACTCGACGGCCGTTATGCATGTCAATGATTTCTCTCGACCTATAATTATACCTATACCTATACCTATTGTTAGATCGTAACGCCTCAAATGGTGTTAACGTGCGTTGTGTTAAGTCCGTCGATACCAAGTTGCTTCATCAGTGATTCCGTGCAGAATGTAGAACTGCTGCCGCTGTCCAAGAAGGCGTACGTAGTAATTGCGGTGTCACTGCCTTTGCGTTTAACTTTCACCGGCACGATAGCCATGCCTGTCCTCGGACGTCCGGCCCCAATAACGCTACATGAGGTATCATCCGTACTGACCATGCCATTACGTACTTGAGTTGCACTGCCGCTAACATTGTCCGCGCTTCCGGTGCTGGTTTCGCTGTTCAGTTTTTCACGAGGCTGAGTGTGAAGCACAGTAGGATGTTTCTTTAGACAATTGGTGAATTTGCACGATTTTCGTTGAGAGCAGTCCTTTGCAACGTGTTTGTCGGACAAACATCCAAAACAAAGACTTTTTGATGCCAAAAACTGAATACGCTCCTGGTAAGGGCGGCTTCTCAGCGATCTACAATCCTCGAGGGCGTGGCTAAAGTTGCAGAAACAACAGGAGTCGCTGATAGGCGCAGCAGAAGGCGTATATTGAGAAGTGTCAATGCTTCTATCCACATCTGTGTTAGGCTATGGTCAGTATTCACTTGAGCAGCGAGACTCAACTCTCTTGACTTGGGTAACAACTTCTGCACTGTTCCCTTACCAGACCGAGCTTCGACCATTTTTGAGCTTTCTGAGATTTGACCAAAAACTGGGTTGGTGGCTATTCTGGCCTCGCGGTCAATAAATGAGACAAGATCGTCGAATTTTACTGGCCTGCCCTGCAGCTCCATGATGTCATCGACCACACGACGCCATCTTTCTCTTTCTCCGGTTGGTCGAACTTAGATGAATATCGGCTGCCCTTCATGGCATTTTTGCAACTGGCAAGGTAAACTGAGAACCTACTGAGAGCCGACCCATCCTCTGACTTAACAGGAGGCCAATTTAATGCCTTGGATTCGTATGCGGACGCAATTCGAAACTCGTCTCCAAATTTCTTTTCAATCAGCCTCCGGGCCTCAGAGTACCCTTCATCCGGAGCCAAATGATGACAAGATCGTACAAGCTCCTTCACATCGCCAGCAGTGTACTGTTCTAGATAGTAAAGCCGCTCCGTACCGCTCGATGTCCTGGACTCAATCATATTCTCAAAGGCTCGGGCAAAGGTGCGGTACTCCACTGGATTCTCATCGAACGTTGGTACCCGAGGCTGCGGAAGTTTACTCTTGTTCTGATTAATTGCTAGCATTTCCATGATCCTAGTCTGCTGCAGTTGTAATGCGTTCTGCTGTTCCTGCAACTTGGTGCTGATGTCAAAAGCAGTGCCACGCGCAACGGGAACTTTGGGATATATCGGCCGAATGCCGCTGACAGGGTTAGCAGCTTGAGGTTGCGTCCATTCGGGTGCTTCAGGATTTAATGCAGTACGATCCACAACAGGTGGAGACATAACTTCTTCTTCTTCATGAAACACTTTCTCTGACTTAACGGGCTCCAGGCTTAGGCTTACAGAACGCGAAGACTGTTCCGCTATCGCCGCTAGCGCTTGTTCCTTCGCCACTGTTTTTGCGATTTCGGCTTCCAAATGCAAACACGATTCTTCCTGCTTCAAACGAAATTTCTGCTCTTCCAAAACCTGGCGCTTTTCTAACATCGATCTTTCAGCTTTTAATTCAGCAACACGTGCTGCTTCCTTGGCTCTGGCGACAACGAGGGAGGACGCGTGACTTGCGCGTGAACCGGCTCGACTTGCGCGTCTCGAGGTTCTCGAAGTCTTAGAAGGCGTCCTCACACCGGCACAACTAACAGAATCCTCCGGCTTTACTTTGGAATCGACCTGAAGAGATTGGGCTACGAGATTAGCTTCCACTCTTGTAATCCAATCACTAGTCGACCAATAGAAATCTCTGAACTTTCTCTCTTCACGGGTGAATTACTCGTCACATTCAGTTTCATTCTCTTCACTTCCAATTTCCGCCGCGCAATTGAGATGAGCATCTTTAAATTTCAGAAAGGCTTCTTCAGCAGCTGTCAGCTTTTCTTTAACTTCTTGTAGGTTTCTGTCATCCGAAAGCAACTCGTGTACTACGTTAACGTTCGCGGTGACGTTCGCGAGATGTCCTCTTCGAGTGTTCTTCAAACTGCGAAGCTTTTCGCTTAAAACTCGTTTCATGTCAAGGGTGGTATTTGGCTTTCTATTTCGTGGAGTTGTACGTCGAGCGACTTCTTCAGACTCCATACAAATTTTTAACGATGAAACTACCAGCAGGACACAACATCTCCAGCAAGGAACGACAATTTTACACACACACTTTATTGCAAACGATCTTCAATTATGGCTCATTGTGCGGTTAAAACTGAAACAAACATGAACAAAACGAAACTTTAAAGCGAAAACAGTACAAGTTAAAACTCATGACAATAACGAAGACTTACATTTGTAAAGCGATGCTAGGACTGCCTACAAACGGCTGAGACGTGATTGTGATTTTGTCAGAAACTGCACTCGAGGCTTAGATTTGGATATTAACTCTCCGATTCGCACAGCGAAAACTTAAAATAAATGCACACCCCAAAAACTATTTGAATAAATCACACGACGTTACAAGCGACACATTCCAACCCGTAGTATGAAGCAATACAAAGAATATACACATTAATTAACACAACGCACGTTAACACCATTTG
>JAHPZR010015373.1:0-18905 GCA_019787425.1 Platygyra sinensis | reverse complement strand
AACTCTTAAGACTCGATTTTTGAAATAAAAAATACGGTTCGCATTCCCCCTCGTATATTTACAACTGAAAGCACCAAAACAACACAAACCAAAGAGATTATCAATAATAAATTTAAAAAACAGACCCATTTTGAGAGTTCTTTCCCTCAGCAATCCAGTCCGTAGTTCCTTCTTTTATTCAGCAGTACTTTGAATACCGTGTAAAGACCATCTAAGTCCTCTTCACAATAAATTCTTACCGGTGCTCCGCTTGGCGATGTCTTTACGAAAATTTTTCCATCCATTGTCCATGTGCAGTGTTGGTAATCATGTTATCTTTCTTCATCTTGTTTGCTTTCCAGAAAAGCTCTCGTCGATAATTCGTAAGGTTCCGCATTCATGAATATACGCTGGTCTTCTCGAGACGAGAAAGCATCCGGCTTGGAAATATGTCAGAGGTTTTCACGTTTTTAAGCTTGGTTCTCGCTTTGTAGGGAAGGGATTTTACTTTGTGGCTCACGAATTTGACAATAACAAGCTTAGTGGTTTTTCTTGAGTTTGTGTGATATTTCTATATCTTCTGGTTTGATGTCGACGTTTATGGCTTCTCCAATACGGATAACAACTTCGTCGGTTGATGTGTACGCGCCTTCAGGTACGCCCAAAATTTCCAAAGAGTTTTTACGCGAGTATTGCTCCAGGTCGTCATATTTTTTTCTCCAATTTATACGTTTCTTCAATCTGATCTTTCAGCTTTATTCTTGTGTGGTTAAGCTCGTTTCTCAACGTGTCATTTGCTTTCTCGGCTTTGGTAAGTTGCGTTTTAAGCTTCTCCGTTTCCCTTTGATTGACATTTAGGGCGGATTTCAGCTCTAAAATTTCTTGCTTCAGTTCTTGGTTTTCCCTGAGTATCGTCGCAACTGTAGCTTGTATGTTAACTAGCATCTCCTTGATGTCAATTAGCTTTGGTTCGGGTTGAGTGGCTTCAAAAGTTGGTACCTCCCCGACACTATCCGCCATATTGCATCGTTTCAAAACCGTTTATCTTCAGTCTTCCAATGAACGTCTTCTCCTCTTTTGTGTTTCCCACTAGTCGTCTTCATTGAAATAAGCACTACATAGCATCATTCCAAGATGTGATTGAGGTCGAATAAACCAAGAAAATATTATAAAAGAAGGAAACTTAAAGCCCACTTACACGGTACGACTTTGTCGCATGCGACAAGCTAAGTTTACGACAGGCCTACGACATGAATTGTTTCGTGTAAATCAAACCTACAACTCGCTTACGACTGTTGTGCACGTCAAAAACATTGTCGTAGGATTTTAAAACATGTTTTAAAACGCTGCGACAATCGTAGCCGAAATCTATAAAACATACGTATTTTGTGACAAATTTCTACTGAGTAGGGGACGAAGGAGAAGTTTTCTTGCGTCAAAATGGCGGACGAAATTGTTGTTGACTGGTTCACTTGAAGTCGTCTCTCGAAAAGTACGAAACGGATAAAAGCGAAACATCTCGTGCGAAAGTTTTTTCAAAGTGCAGGACAGCTAAAATATCTGTTTACGTTTGTTATAACTTTTTCGCTCCGTAAATCCCGGTGCAAACTTTTGCATATTTAATTTTGTAAGTGAAAATGTCGTACGCGTGTAAAGGCGGCGAAATACGAGATACAAAAACCCTCAACTTGTCGCGCAACATTGTTGCGTTGCAAGTTTTCGTCGATGTTTCCCGTTTTTCACCTTGCGTGCTCAACTTGATCCGCAACAAAAACATTTGTTGCGGGTTGAAGAAATGCGGCGCGCTGATTGGTTGATTTGCTAGGGCACGAGCAGATTTGTTGCGCGACAAGTTGTGAGTTTGATGAAAAACGAGCAACAAAGCCAAAATTTGTTGCTCGAAGTAGACCCGCGCTCTACTTTTCGCAACAACTTCTTTCAACCCGCAACAAATGTTTTTGTTGCGGATCAAGTTGAGCACGCAAGGTGAAAAACGGGAAACATGGACGAAAACTTACAACGCAACAATGTTGCGCGAAAAGTTGAGGGTTTTTGTATCTCGTATTTCGCCGCCTTAAATGGTCTCAAGTCATATCGTAGGCCTGTCGTAAGCTAGTCGCATGCGTCAGGGTCGTACCGTGTAAATCAGCCCTTAAGCCTGGTTTCCATATGATCGTCCCTGTTAGATCATAACGCCTCAAATGGTGTTAACGTGCGTTGTGTTAATTAATGTGTATATCCTTTGTTTTGCATCATACTACGGGTTGGAATGTGTCGCTTGTATCGTCGTGTGATTTATTCAAATAATTTTCGCTGTGCGGATCGTAGAGTTAATATCCAAATCAAAGCATCGAGTGCAGTTTCTGGTAGAATCGCAGTCACATCTCAGCCGTTTGTAGGCAGTCCCAGCATCGCGTTACAAATGTAAGTCTCCGTTATTGCAATGACTTTTAACTTGTACTGTTTTCGCTTTAAAGTTTGTTGTGTTCGTGTTTGTTTCAGTTTTAACCGCACAATGAGCCATAGTTAAAGATCGTTGGCAATAAAGTGTGTCTAGAATTGTCGTTACTTGCTGGAGATGTTATGTCCTGTTGGTAGTTTCATTGTTAAAAATTTGTATGGAGTCTGAAGAAGTCGCACGACGTACAACTCCACGAAATAGAAAGCCAAATACCACGTACCCTTGACATGGAAGGAGTTTTAAGCGAAAAGCTTCGCAGCTTGAAGAACACTCGAAGAGGACATCTCGCGAACGTCACCGCGAACATTAACGGAGTACACGAGTTGTTTTCAGATGACAGAAACCTACAAGAAGTTAAAGAAAAACTGACAGCTGCTGAAGAAGCCTTTCTGAAATTTAAAGATGCTCATCTCAATTACGCTGCGGAAATTGGAAGTGAGGAGAATGAAGCTGAATGTGACGAGTATTTCACCCGTGAAGAGAGAAAGTTCAGAGATTTCTATTGGTCGACTAGTGACTGGATTACAAGAGTGGAAGCTAATCTCGTAGCTCAATCTCTTCAGGTCGATTCCGAAGTAAAGCCGGAGGATTCTTTTAGTTGTGCCGGTGTGAGGACGCCTTCTAAGACTTCGAGAACCTCGAGACGCGCAAGTCGAGCCGGTTCGCGCGCAAGTCGCGTGTCCTCCCTCGTTGTCGCCAGAGCCAAGGAAGCAGCACGTGTTGCTGAATTAAAAGCTGAAAGATCGATGTTAGAAAAGCGCCCGGTTTTGGAAGAGCAGAAATTTCGTTTGAAGCAGGAAGAATCGCGTTTGAATTTGGAAGCCGAAATCGCAAAAACAGTGGCGAAGGAACAAGCGCTAGCGGCGATAGGGAACAGCCATCGCGTTCTGTAAGCCTGAAGCCCGTTAAGTCAGAGAAAGTGTTTCATGAAGAAGAAGAAGTTAAGTCTCCATCTGTCGTGGATCGTACTGCATTAAATCCTGACGCACCCGAATTGACGCAACCTCAAGCTGCTAACCCTGTCGGCGGCATTCGGCCGATATATGCCAAAGAGTCCAGGACATCGAGCGGTACGGAGCGGCTTTACTATCTAGAACAGTACACTGCTGGCGATGTGAAGGAGCTTGTACGATCTTGTCATCATTTGGCTCCGGATGAAGGGTACTCTGAGGCCCGGAGGCTGATTGAAAAGAAATTTGGAGACGAGTTTCGAATTGCGTCCGCGTACGAATTCAAGGCATTAAATTGGCCTCCTGTTAAGTCAGAGGATGGGTCGGCTCTCAGTAGGTTCTCATTTTACCTTGCCAGTTGCAAAAATGCCTTGAAGGGCAGCCGATATTCATCTAAGTTCGACCAACCGGACAATATTCAGAGGCTGATATTTAAACTGCAATACAGTTTAAGAGAAAGATGGCGTCCTGTGGTCGATGACATCATGGAGCTGCAGGGCAGGCCCGTAAAACTCCACGATCTTGTCTCATTTATTGACCGCGAGGCCAGAATAGCCACCAATCCAGTTTTTGGTCAAATCTCAGAAGCTCAAAAATGGTTGAAGCTCGGTCTGGTAAGGGAACAGTGCAGAAGTTGTTCTCTCAGCGTCACTCTGCTTATAACTTAAGAAACTCTGAGGGAAGGCTGACCCTGTCCAAACCAAGCACCAATTATTTGAAACGAAGCTTCTCTTACAGCGGGGCCATGCTATGGAATAACTTGCCCAAAAACTTAAAAAATGCTGCATCCGTTGAGCATTTTAAGCGAAATATCAAGAAGGTAGCTGATATATCGGATTCCCACACGGCAATCATGTAAAGCAGTTGTAATTAGTTTTAGTTTTTAACTTAAGCTTAACTGATGATTTTCCGTGTTTAAATAAAGATTTACATACATACATACATTGTTACCCAAGTCAAGAGAGTTAAGTCTCGCTGCTCAAGTGAATACTGACCATAGCCTCAACACAGAGGTGGATAGAAGCATTGACACTTCTCAATATACGCCTTCTGCTGCGCCTATCAGCGACTCCTGTTGTTTCTGCAACTTTAGCCACGCCCTCGAGGATTGTAGATCGCTGAGAAGCCGCCCTTACCAGGAGCGTATTCAGTTTTTGGCATCAAAAAGTGTTTGTTTTGGATGTTTGTCCGACAAACACGTTGCAAAGGACTGCCCTCAACGAAAATCGTGCAAATTCACCAATTGTCTAAAGAAACATCCTACTGTGCTTCACACTCAGCCTCGTGAAAAACTGAACAGCGAAACCAGCCCCGGAAGCGCGGACAATGTTAGCGGCAGTGCAACTCAAGTACGTAATGGCATGGTCAGTACGGAAGACACCTCATGTAGCGTTATTGGGGCCGGACGTCCGAGGACAGGCATGGCTATCGTGCCAGTGAAAGTTAAACGCAAAGGCAGTGACACCGCAATTACTACGTACGCCTTCTTGGACAGCGGCAGCAGTTCTACATTCTGCACGGAATCACTGATGAAGCAACTTGGTATCGACGGACTTAAGACAAGGATTTCCTTGACGACACTAGAGAAGAAAGGCAGCCTTGTTGACAGTTTTCTTATAAGAGACCTGATTATCTCTGACCTGGACGAGAACAACTTCATAGCGCTACCAGTCCTCTACACCAGAACCGAGATACCCGTCACAAAAGACGATATTCCAACCCAGGAGGATGTTGATCTCTGGCCCCACCTGTGCGGAGTTTACTTGCCTAACATTAGTGCGGAGATCGGCCTGTTGATTGCAAGCGACGTCCCAGAGGCCCTCGACCCACTCGAGGTCAAAAACAGTGAACATGGAGGCTCATATGCCTCGAGAACCCGCATCGGCTGGGTGGTTAACGGCCCGTTGGGGCGCTATCACCAAGGTGCGCACTCGACAAGTTTCTTGGTTAAGGCTGATACTGAGTTGCAGCAGATGGTCGAAAACTATTACAACCTTGACTTCAACGAGTCAATTGCCGACAACAGGACTGAGCTATCCCAAGATGAGCGTCGTTTTATGGCAAGCGTGGAGGAGTCCACGCTGTTGAAGGATGGCCATTACGAGATCTCCTTGCCATTCAGAGATCGACAGTGTCTAGTTCCAGACAATCGTACCCAGGCTGAACAGCGTGCATCCTGGTTGAAGAAAAGGTTGGAGAAGAATCCTAGGTTGCTTGACGATTACAAAGCTTTCGTTGAAGATATTGTTGCAAAGGGATACGCGCGCAAAGTTCCCCCGTACCAAAGAGAATCAGGTTATCAAGGCAAGACTTGGTTTATACCCCATCATGGCGTTTATCATCCGCACAAACCTGGAAAACTACGTGTAGTCTTTGACTGTTCTGCAAAGTACAAAGGAAAATGTCTTAATGATCTGCTGTTGAAAGGTCCTGACCTCACAAATTCTCTCCTGGGCGTCCTCACAAGATTTCGTCAGGATCGTGTGGCAGTGATGGCGGATATCGAGGCAATGTTCCACCAGGTTAGAGTTCCGGACCCTGACTGCTCTTTCCTTCGCTTTCTATGGTGGCCGGATGGGAAATTATCATGTGCACTTGAAGAATATCAGATGACCGTCCACCTGTTTGGCGCTGTGTCCTCCCCAGCCTGTTCAAATTTTGCCGTCCGCAAAACAGCCGAGGATAATGCCAAGGATTTCTCTGCTGATGTCTTAAGTACAGTCCGACGGAACTTTTACGTGGACGATTGTCTAAAGTCTTTGCCTTCAGTTGAGGATGCTGTTTGTCATGTTGGAGAGTTGCGCAGCCTACTGCAGCGAGGGAGTTTTCGGCTAACAAAGTGGATCAGCAACAGCCGTGAAGTTTTGGACAGTATTCCTGGTTCAGAGCGCGCAGAAGGAATCATGAAGCTACACCTCCGGAAGGATGAATTGCCGATCGAACGGGCACTTGGCGTTCAGTGGAGAATAGAGTCCGACAAATTTTGTTTTAACATTAACGTCAAACTCAGACCACCCACTCGTAGGGGCATCTTATCCGTCATTGGGACAATCTTTGACCCCTTCGGCTTCGCGGCACCCTTTGTACTGACGGCCAAGAAGATTCTCCAGGACTTATGCCGGATAAAGTTGAGTTGGGACGACGAAATACCCACAGAGTATGGGGTGCGTTGGCAGGGATGGCTATCGGACCTCCCAAAGTTGTCTCAGTTCACAATCGACCGCTGTCTTAAACCAGCCAACTTTGGTAACATCGCGTCCAGTCAGCTGCATCATTTTTCAGACGCCTCTGAAATTGGTTTTGGATCGGTCTCGTATCTCCGCCTGTCTGATGGTACTGGTGGAGTTCACTGCACGATCCTCCAAGGGAAGTCACGTCTTGTGCCCCTCAAGCAAGTTACAATTCCTCGTTTGGAACTCTCAGCTGCGGCAGTCTCAGTGCAGTCAGTTCTGAAAAGGGAGCTGGACTTGCCGCTAACCGAGAAATCTGTTTTCTGGACGGACAGCGCATCAGTGTTGCGCTATGTTAGGAACGAAACCAAACGGTTTCACACATTCGTGGCTAATCGTATCGCAATCATTCGAGACGGTTCGGGTGCAGATCAGTGGAGGCATGTGAGCGGAGACCTGAATCCAGGTGACGACCTTTCCAGGGGGTTATCGGCGGAAGCTCTCCTTAGTTCTGACCGCTGGATAAAGGGACCGGCGTTTCTCTGGGAGCAAAAAGAGCGGTGGCCGCAGGGTCCTTTCTCACTGGGCAGTATTCCAGACGCAGATCCAGAAGTTAAGGCGGATGTTAATGTTAACGCGACGACAGTGGCTGTGCCCTTTTGTCCTCTAGTGGACTACTTTCGAAGAACGTCTTCCTAGCATCGCCTCAAAAAATCAGTTGCTTGGTTCCTACGGTATCGGGAGAATTTGCGATTGGCAAGTACACGCAAGAAGTTAGCAAATGCTCCTTGGCGGCGCATAAACATAGAAGAAATAAGGGGAAGCAGAATTAGAGATACTTAAGTGTGTCCAGTTGCATTATTTCCCTGAAGAGCTCCAATCGCTTACAAATTCCGGAGTTGATGTGGCGCATGTAAAGAAAACCAGCGGTCTTCGAAGTCTAGACCCAGTCCTTGTTGATGGTCTAATACGTGTTGGTGGGAGACTTGGTTTAGCCCCAGCATCTTTTGATTCCAAGCATCAGATCATCCTACCAAAGAGTGATCATGTGTCTACCCTGATAATTGAGCACTGTCACCTGGTATCTGGGCACTCTGGAAGAAAGTACGTGCTAAGTCTCTTGCGTGAAAAATTTTGGATCGTTAGGGCAAGCTCTGCAATTAGGAGATTTGTATCAAAGTGCGTTAGTTGTCGGCGTCGTCAACGTCCCGTTTGCGAGCAGAAAATGGCTGACCTTCCTGTGGATCGTCTTACCCCAGATCAGCCGCCCTTTACATCAGTCGGTGTCGACTACTTTGGCCCCTTTCAAGTGAAGCGTGGACAAAGTCTCGTAAAGAGGTACGGAGTTATTTTCACTTGTTTGGCCATTCGAGCGGTACATATTGAAGTCCCGCACAGTCTGGACACCGATTCCTTTCTGTTGGCACTGAGAAGGTTCATAGCGAGAAGAGGCCAAGTAAAGGAGATTCGTTCAGACAACGGCACCAACTTTTCAAGCGGTGAGAAAGAGCTCCGTGAATCCATCAACGCCTGGAATTAAGAGAAAATCCACGAAAACCTGTTGCAAACAAACGTCAAGTGGTCCTTCAATCCCCCTTACGGCTCGCATTACGGAGGCGTTTGGGAGCGATGTATTCGTACGGCTCGGAAGATACTTCAGGCGTTACTCCGAGAGCAGACTACCGACGACGAAGGCCTGGTTACTTTAATGTGCGAGGTGGAGAGCATTATGAGTGGCCGCCCAATCACGACAGTTTCCACTGACCCCCAAGATCTGGAGCCTTTGACTCCCAATCATTTGTTGCTTTTGCGCTCAGAGTCACCAATGCCGCCAGGGCTATTTAGAAGAGAGGATCAGCTGTCACGCCGCAGATGGAGGCAAGTGCAGTATTTGGCAGATATCTTCTGGAAAAGATGGTCAAAGGAGTACCTGCCGTTGCTCCAAGGTAGACAGAAATGGCTACGACCACGCAGAAATTTGGTCGTTGGAGATATCGTCCTGGTTTCTGTCGAGAATTCCCATCGTAATTCGTGGCCCCTTGGAAGAATCGTCGAAGTCCTTCCCGATAAGGAAGGGTTTGTTCGACGCGCAAAAGTATCTGTCAAGTCAACAATTCTCGAGAGACCGGTCGACAAGCTTTGTCTTCTTGTTGAAGGAGATGAATCTCAGTAAATGAAACATTAAGGCTGCTCAATCAAGTTAAAACTTTGCCTTGTCACGTGAATTAATGGACATCAATGAACAATATGTTTACGGCTTTAGTGAAATTAGCCGCCTAGTACTGCGCGTGGAAGTGTTACGTTTTTTCATTGTCAGATTATTTCGTACACTTATTATGTTGCCATCAAACCGTGTATATGCAATTTCATAGCCGATCGATCTAATGTTGTAATTTTTAAGTGTCTCGCTCTCGTGTCGACACTTGGGGCCGGTGTTAGATCGTAACGCCTCAAATGGTGTTAACGTGCGTTGTATTAATTAATGTGTATATTCTTTGTATTGCTTCATACTACGGGTTGGAATGTGTCGCTTGTATCGTCGTGTGATTTATTCAAATAGTTTTGGGTGTGCATTTTTTTAAGTTTCGCTGTGCGAATCGGAGAGTTAATATCCAAATCTAAGCATCGAGTGCAGTTTCTGATAAATCACAATCACGTCTCAGCCGTTTGTAGGCAGTCCCAGCATCGCATTACAAATGTAAGTCTTCGTTATTGCTCATGAGTTTTAACTTGTACTGTTTTCGCTTTAAAGTTTGTTTGTTCGTGTTTGTTTCAGTTTTAACCGCACAATGAGCCATAGTTGAAGATCGTTGACAATAAAGTGTGTGTGTAAAATTGTCATTCCTTGCTGGAGATGTTATTTCCTGTTGGTAGTTTCAGTCCCAATCGTCCGCGTCTCAAAAAATGACGACCCCGATCGTCCAGATAGAACTCAATTCTATCCAAGCGATCGAGGTCGTTTCAGTCGTCCGGGTCGTTTGCGATCGTCTGGGTAGCGTTTCCATATGATCGTCCCGATCGTTTGAACATTTTTTGAGACGACTGGGATCGGGACGATCCGGACGATCACATGGAAACTAGGCTTTAAGGTCCGCTCAGAAACCACGTCCGAACCATGTCGGACTCACGCATGCTCCCGTTCACCAAAAGATGATAAAGAGAGCATTTCCGGAAGCCAACGTAATCTGGGTCAGCTATTCGTTTTAACCAGCTTAGCCTCAAAGCCTTAACCATGTTATCATAATCTAATCCACCTTGGTCATAGGGTGCATATGTTGAAAGTCGGATAACCTTGTCATTGCCATTCCCCAAAAATCGAAAAATCAGACTTAAATTCTTTTATGACTTCATCCGGAGTACATATCACCGAACTAGGATAGATCATTTTTGGAAGTAAAAGTGTTTTTATGATATTTACCTTCCCGTAGATTGTTAGGTGGATAATCCTCTTGACTTCCTTAGATTTGAAGTTCTTTTTCTACTAATATTTGTACATCATATGTAATATATATTCCTAAAAATTTGACGCACGTTTTTTACTTCAGACCTAATGGTTCATTTTCACAATTCTGAAGTGACCCAATCCACATTGCTTCTGTTTTCTTTATATTTTAGTTTAAGTCCGGATGCTTTCTCAAAAAGTTCAAGCAATCCAAACAAGGCCAGCGCTGAGTCCAAGTCAGATAGGACAGCAGTTGTGTCATCGGCAAAATTGCAACAATTTAGTTTCTAGACCACCTATGGTTATTCCTTTAATATCTTCTTGGTTTCGTATAGCAATCGCTAGCTGAGGATTTCCACTTGGATGATAAAAAGGTAGGAAGAAAGGGGGTCCCCCTGCCTTACTCCGCGTTTTATATGGAAGTATTGAGAGCATAAGCTGTTGTTTATCACGCAACTTTGAACGTCGGTGTAGAAGATATGAACCCATCTTCTAAAATCTGGTCCAAAATTGAATTTTTCGAAACATTTTTCAAGGAAGTCCCATTCTGAGCTACCAAAGGCTTTTTCGAAATCAATAAATAATGAAAGACCAGGTAGTTTTTTAACTTTCGTATATTCCATTATATCCAGAATTGAACGTATATTTTCACTAATATTTCTTCCTGGAATATATCCTGATTGATTGTGGTGAATTAATCCAGGTAAAAAACGCTTCATTCTTTCAGCGATAACTTTCGGAGCTATCTTCGCATCGACGTTCAGTAAGGAGATTGGCCTCCAGTTCTTAAGATCACAACAATCTTGGTCTTTTTTCTCGATGAGTGTGATAACCGCCTGTCTTTGTGATGGACTCATTATTCCTTTAACAAAAGATTCATTAAAGCTTGCAACGAAAGGGTCACCTCAGTACAAAATCCCAAAAAGTCAGTTGTAGAATTTTATTGATAGTCCATCATTTCCGGGTACCTTGTTTAACGGAAAGGAGTTTAAGACGGAATCCGCCAGACGTTGGAGTAGCAAGTGGACAAAAATCTTGTACCAAGATTATTTACATTGTATTGCAAACTTCTGTAGGGCTCTTTTAATTATCTTCTCAAAACAATTCATTTCTAGCAACACCAAACGTCGAAAACGAATGTTGAAGTTCGTATGAAACGCTTAAAAGTTTTGGTGAAATGAAACTGATGATGGAATTTTGCCTGTGTTTCCACAAAATCACTGAACTTTGAAATTTATTTTCTCTCGTTCCCGTGGGAAATTATTTTTCGGAGTTATTTCAGGCAATTATTTATGTATTTAGCTTTAAAAAAATGTAAAAATGACTGTAAAATATTTAAAATTACTCTGGTACAGATTTTTGTCCACTAAAACCTGAAATTGCTCCATCTTTTATCGGATTTCGTCTTAAAGCCTTTTTGCACTCCTCTATGCCTATTAAACCTTCACCAAGATCAGGAGAATCATTTGAAAGTGTTGGTATAGGTAAGTCTTCAAAGTTAAAGTTAGGTTTATTTACTTCCGAACCATCTAGTCTAGATTGATAAAGATTTTCATAAAAAGCACGCTCCGCCTCTAAGATCTCGAAAGGATCTGTTGAGATAACTCCACTCCGGCAAAGCTTTCGGATATGCTTCCTCAGCTAACGTGATTTCGTTTTTCTAAAATTTAAAAGGACGTGTACAAAACATGGACCGGGGTCCATGGACCACCCCATGGACCTGGTCCATGGACCACCCCGTGGACCCGGTCCATGGACCCGATCCATGGACCCGGTCCATGGACCACCCCATGGACCACCCCTAATTTTCAACAGGAAATCGCCCCTGTTAATATGAAAATTTACCGGAGGTCAGGGTATGAACAAAAACACAGAGTCGTATTTATTGCTTACGTCCTTGAGTGTTTGTCTCGTAACAGCGGGTTAGTGGTTTTACGCGGGGTAGTACAACAAAGTCTTACGACTGAACATAGCTTCCAATACAGGCGTACTTTGTGGGTACGAGCAATAAATACTCACCTGATCTTTGGATCGTTTCAAGGCAACTGCCATCACTTACTGCCATCTTGGATGAGGGAGCGCGAAGGGGCTGGAGCGAGTTATGTTATCCAGCAACCTACCTCCTCCAAGGTCACGCTTCGTTCAATACGAAAACTGAATACATTCTTGCCCTCCGATTAAATTTACAAGCTAGAATGAAAATATTGGAAGTAGAAATGCACTAGATCTTCTGTATCTGAAAACGAGTTTGTGGTCTTCCCATTTATGGGTGCGATCCCAAAGCAACCCGCTATTACGAGGCAAACCCTCAAAGACGTAAGCAATAAATACGAGTCCGTGTTTTTGTCCATACCCTGACCTCCGATAAATTTTCATATTAACAGGGGAGATTTCCTGTTGAAAATTAGGGGTGGTCCATGGGGTGGTCCATGGACCGGGTCCATGGACAGGGTCCACGGGGTGGTCCATGGACCGGGTCCATGGACAGGGTCCATGGGGTGGTCCATGGACCGGGTCCATGGACAGGGTCCACGGGGTGGTCCATGGACCAGGTCCATGGGGTGGTCCATGGACCCCGGTCCATGTTTTGTATACGTCCAATTTAAAAAGTACTTTGAATTCCTTTCCCCGTGTTTATGCCACCGTGCACGCGATCTGATGATTATGCCTTCCACCTTTTTTTCATACAGATGTTCCAGTTTTTCCTTCAAAACATTTAAAGCTGATAAATTTTCTTGACTGGGGCAGTTTTGGTAAGTTGCTGTAGCCTCTTGAAATTGTCTGTTTAACCGTTGATCCTCTAGATTTTGTTGTTTACTTTTGTTTATCGAATACCATCTCGAGTATTTTTTAACCTAATACTTTACCCAGTCCCATACGGATCGCGGATCACCTAGATCTTGCTTCCCTTCCTGTATCCAAATAGGTAAGAGGAGATTTAATTCTTCGATTTAATCCTTATCATTTAGGAGGGAGCAGTGTAGTTTCCAAAAACCTGGGCCTTTCACATTGTCTTGAACATCCTGCAATTCTATTACTATTGCAGAGTGATCAGTTTTTATGGCTGAAATCATGTCAACGTGACAAACATTATCGGATAAAGAATTTGAAATAAGCCAATAACGCCAGTCTAGAAAATATTAAAGGATTTGATCGACTCCAAGTATATAGCTGCGTTTTGTTGGATTCTTTACTAGCCAAATATCATGTAAATCCAGCTCGGACTGTAGCAGCTCAGTTGTATTAATTACAGCTTGTCTTGATATTAGATTGCCGTCTCTTTTGTCAATAATGGGATTTAAAGGACAGTTAAAGTTTCCTCCCATAATAATGTTCTCGACATCGTCAAAGTTCTTATTCACAATGGTTTGCAGGACCGTGTAGTAAAGGGCAACCAGTTCATTGTCTCGATTAGGGCCGTACATATTAAAGGAGCACTGTCACGGGAGTTTTGCTGTTTTCAGCTTCATTCGTTGCTGAAATCTTTACCTGGTACCTTTACTCGTTCCCAAAATGCTCACATGGACTAACAGAAACATATCAAACGAATGGTGGCTCAGAGAGCAAACCATAATGAATTTCTGGAAATATTTTCAAGGAGTGACTCTAGAATTTGAAAAAACTGGCTAGTTTTTTGCAAATTTCAATCCATTTCCATCCTTGCCTTGCTAAGTGCTATAAATGGTTTCGGTGTAGTGATAAAGTCCTAGATAATAAAACTGCATCATTATTTTTGGGTTTCCATTGAAGCAGGAACATATTTGGGCATTTTAAAATGACGCTAAAATACCGTGACAGTGTCCCTTTAACTAAAAGAGTGGGTTCTCCACTCAGGAGTACTTTTACTATTATAAATCTACCATTTGAATCAATGACCGATTCTTCAACAACGCAATCGAAGTTATTCCTAATTAAAATTGCGACACCTCTTGCATTATTAGCCCCATGAGAGCAGATTAGCGTGGCACCCCATTCTCTTTGCCAGCAAGCTTCATTCCCTTGGGTCGAATGTGTTTCTTGAAGGAAGATAACATCGGGTTGTTGTTTTTCTGAGCCAAGAAAATATTGTTCGTCGTTTACGATAGTTGCTAATGCCTCTCGTATTTAGAGATATGAATTTACCTGTCACCATTTGTGATTGCATATGCAAAGAAGTCTAAATTTGGTAGAACATGGATCCTTGTATTCCCGGTATTTAATGGATACAATCACAATAATCGAACGCTTTAAATAAACTATACTAATACAAGAAGTTTTTACGATGAGAAAATACATGATTTGTGAAGAATTGCTGTTAAAACTAGAGCGTGCATAAACAAATTCATTGAAAACAAGTTTTGCGCAAAATTCGCTCTTGTGCACCACTGCACAAGCAATCCCAGCAGAGATGAAGACATCGCGCGGGTGTCTTAAGCGCTAAACTTCGCAAAAAACCGGCCAAAAAATGTCATCTTTTCACTGTCACTTCTCAAAGCTACAGATATTAAGGAGTTTAGGAAAAGTTCATTTAATATGACAAGGGAGGGGGGTTTTAGATATTGAGGGGGGACTCCGAAAAGTTTTACTCACCCGTAGAGGGGGCTCTGAAAAAGTTGTTGGGCTAGGAGGGGGGCCTCTGAAAATTTTTAAACTTCAAAACAAACACATGACATCATCATACAGATCGGATGGTTTTCAACTCAACAATTTAATGACCCGTGCGACTCGGCTATATTACGTGGTTTACAGATATAACAAATGTAGTCTCAGTAATCATTACACTCTTGTTCATCTCAAAAAAATTCAAAAATTAGAAATGCTCAAACTTTTTACAACAAAACCACATTGACTCAATAAGATTTTAAAATCTGCTAACGGGAACTATAAAAACGATGACTCTGTAACAAAAAATGTACGTTTATACTGTTTGTTTCTCACTGGATGTCAGATCGAACGTACAAACTTACTACTTCGCAGCTTAAATCTATCAATCAAGTATTGGTAGAAATATGTTCCTGGATATCATTGCATTACAAAGATTATGAACGTCATTGAAAACCACTACTGCGTTGGGGAACTGTACATGGAATATGAAAGAGAAGAATGTCTGGAGAAAGATGGAATGCTGTGCAACAGGTGCGAAAAGGCAGAGTGGGTTGGGCCAAAGTTTTCACGAATTCTTGCACGTTACCCAGATCTTGACAATGCAGGTCACTACCTTCCTCAGTCTTTCCAAGACACCAAGAAAGATCAATGGGAAGGCTAGAGCCATAGACAGATAGATGATCTTGCCCCTAGGGCAAATATCAGAAAGTTGTTCAAGGATGGATCCATCTCATCAAGCAACTGTGAGAAACTGAGAACATTTTCTTAAGGACGTTCGCGCCAAAAAACTTCCCACGCACAGATTTTCTTAAAACTTTGCCTGCAGGTAGAAAATGATAAAATTAGATTAAAAACGTAAAAAAAAATCGGGGGTCACCGAACTCGTTTTCAAGATAAGGCGCAGCACAGACAATAGCATTTCTAGGATTTCGAGTCATTCGAGGCAATTCTGGCCGAATTCATTACTATCGGCATATATTTAAGTTGAAGAATCATATCTAAGTTATGTGTGTTTAACACAGCATATATAGGCCTATTTGATAGATCTTTGCTACATATGTCATTAAATAAGCTAAAATTAGCCTTAAAAACTACAACTTCTAAGTCACGCACACCTGTATCCTTGTACCAATTCGACCCTATTTGAATAGTTTACGAGAAATAATTAAGACGGAATCCACCAGAAGTTCGAGTAACAAGTGGACAAAAATCTAGTACCAAGACTATTTACATCGTATTGCAAACTTCTGTGTGACTGTTTTAACTATCTTTTCAAAAGAAATCATTCCCAGCAACACCAAGCGTCCAAAACGAATGTTGCACTTCATATGAAACACCTGAAAGTACTGGTGAAGTGAAAATGATGATGAAATTTTTCCTGTGTTTGCACATTTTCTCTGAACTTTAAAACTTATTTTCTCTCGTTTCCATGGGAAATTGTTTTCGGTGTTACTGCAGGCAATTACTTATGTATTTAGCTTTAAGAAAATGTAAAAATGACTGTAAAATACTTAAAATTATTCTGGTACTGATTTTTGTCCATTAAAACCTGAAATTGCTCGACTTTCTATCGGATTTTCTCTTAAAACTTCCCACGTACAGATTTTTTTTGTTTTTTAGTATAATGGAAAGAATCAGAAAACGAAGTGATCTGCCGAAAAAAAAGTGGGGGTCACCGAGCATCCAACAAAAATATTCGCACACCAAGTTAACGGAAAGGTCATCAGCTCTATATTTTGTTGAGTTTTCAACTCGGTGCGCGCGCTTGAAAATGACTGGCACGCTCGTGCCCAATGAATAGCGTGCGCACCAGAGATGCGCAGTAGCAATGGGCGCGAACGTCCTCAAGGTCATTCCCCTGAAATAGAACCTACACTGAGATTTTTCTCAAACTTTACCAATTGATTGTTTATATTATAGAAACTTAAATTTGAAATTAAAATGAGGGCTCCCCTTGTTCGTTTAGGAGCAGCAGCACCTTGTTTATTCCATATAAATCCTTAAAACAGTACCATGATTATAGTCACGATTGCTTGCTAAATTCACGTTTCTGACGATTGTTTTTTGCTCAACACTGAGAATTGGCCCATATCTATTTTACATAGAGAAATTTACTATTCAATTCAAAACAACTAAAAAAACTGATAGGTCACCGTAGTCGTTTTCGAGAAAATGACGATTTACCTCTTTGGCGAGGTCCAACCGTAAAGAAAAAGCCGCCATTTTCTAATGCGCGCGCGCTAATCACGCGTAAAATTATGCGTAGTAGGGATGCGCAATGCAATACTGGGGAATGACCTTAAGAATTTTGTGTTGAAGAGAAGGAAAGCATGTTGTTAGCTATGTTAGGCATTTGGAACATGCAGCTAGCAACAGTTGCTAGTATCAGAGAAAGAGAGAGAAGATTTAGGCCCCGTCCACACTAATCCGTTTTCAAACGAAAACGGAGCTGTTTTGCTCCGGATACGGCTATCGTCCACACTACAACGCCGAAAACGATCACCGAAAACGGAGCCATTTGAAAACGTTCTCCAGAGTGGAGCGATTTGAAAACGAAGCTTTTTGAAAACGCTGTTTTCTAGTGTGGACGGAGAAAACGATGTTATCTGAATACGGTGACGTCATCAAAATAGATACGACCGGGCGCCAGACCACTCAACCGTGAGTATCAAAATTGGCGGACAGACGCTACAAACAGAATCAAGAATGGCGCCAATTTCGCGGGCTGATATATTGAAATGCGCATGCGTCGAGTTCATTTGACCATGCGCACTGAGGGTATAAAAGCGTTTTCAAAACGGATACGACGTTGTAGCGTGGACGGGCGAAAACGACACGAAAACGATAAGTGTGGAAGCAAATCGTTTTGAAAACGGAGCAAAACAGCTCCGTTTTCGTTTGAAAACGGATTAGTGTGGACGGGGCCTAAATCGAACCATTGAAGAGGGCCAGCAGTACCAGGACTATAACTGGTCTGATTTAATTGAATCTGGAAAGCTGAGCGAACTGAAAGTAAAAGAGCTGGACAACAAGTACCTCAAGGAACACCAACTTCCATCTGCTGGCAAGAAACCAGACTAATTGAAGAGGATCACCGCAGATTTCTATCTCAGAAATATCAAGGAGGCCACCTCAGAGGACAAGCCAGCTGGCCCTGAGAGTGATTCTGTTTGGGAATCTGACTCGGATGAAGACGGTGTCTTAGCTGTCATTGTCAGATCTGGCCGGAGGGTTGGGTCACGCAGAAATCCAAATTTCGGCTTTTATTTTACTTTATTATTATTATTATTATTATTATTTTTTCGCCCTACGTTTTTCAACTTTTTCCATCTTTCTGCTGCAGTGATTGGCCGTCTACTCGGCTTGCTTTCAGTTGATCAGTCACCCGACAAAGCATCATCGAGGCGGGCAATTCTTACCATGGAGTTTTAGTAAGTGTAGTTGACTGGCTGAGGGAAATTTTGTCTCTAGTTTTTCACTTAAATTTCTGAGCATTTTTGTGCGTATGTCAGGCTCCATTAATCCGATCATTCATATCTGGGTGCCACTGGAAAATTGGCATGTCTCTGTTTCCGTGGTCTGAGGTGGCTCAACTGTAGAGTCTTCATCGGTGTCACTATCACCAATGACAGCTAAGACGTTACTCTTTTTTCAGCTTACAATCGGTCGATAGAACAAATAATATTACGGAGATTTGCTCAAAACTAACAAATTTAATTCCAATGCAAGCGGCAAACAGTTGGAAAACAGATTTCAAAGTTGGCCAAAAGCTAACTTTTACATTGCATTTACAATATTGTCTTATACAAATTTTTACCGATGACATTTTGACCAGTTAAAGAGCTTGTCACAATTTGCAGTCGAGGCAGAAGTTTAGAGCCTCATCAAAATTGTAAAAACAAGAATGCCAAGATTATTATGAAATGAAATAACATTTTGATTGTGTATTATTATACTCTTGCCGTAC
The DNA here is from genome assembly GCA_019787425.1 of Platygyra sinensis. NCBI lineage: Eukaryota > Metazoa > Cnidaria > Anthozoa > Scleractinia > Merulinidae > Platygyra > Platygyra sinensis. Next base: position 352 of record JAHPZR010015373.1, on the reverse strand, counting down.
ATTACCCCATTTAACTTCACATATCTACCTCCAGTCCAAGTTGATTGACACGAGCATGAAAAAGTTTCATTTTCCTTGTCAGGCGAGGTAAATTAATTTAAAACTCTGGGAATGGAGCATTCCATGACAAGTCCAATTTTTTCAATTTCATGTACCGGATTCAACGTTTAGCAAGAATAGTTTGTTTAGCGAAAAATAAAACCTGCTATTTTTTGTGGTAGACTTAGTAGCTCAAATTCAAAATTGCATCAGATACTGATCATAGGGAAAGTGACTCCCGGATGATCATGAAAGTTGGTGTTCTCTTTGACGAGGGAGATGTCTTACTTGTTCAGTTCACAAATTCCTTTAC
>JAHPZR010015372.1:17500-23787 GCA_019787425.1 Platygyra sinensis | reverse complement strand
CCCTGATAGTTCTCATACTCATGCCAGTGTTCCTTCTCAGTTAAAAGACTTCACATCTTACATCAGCACGGATAAGTCCTCTGAAAACAATTTTGATATCACCTTGTTGATTTTGCTCTAAAAATGCTCGACACAACTGAGAAATTGAAAAAGTGTTTACTAAGTCTCTTTTTGTACACTAGTTAAAAACCCCCATCCAAAACAACGTGTCATGCTGTCGCAACACCCTTTTTTGTGCCAAAATTCAAGTTCTTTCATGATTGACCTGAATTCATAATTTTGTGACCTCAAATTATCACGTATAGACAATCAGTGACGTAAGTCGTTGGCCCACACATGTACCCTCTTTCCCCATTTCAATGTTTGAACGCACAATTCGTCCGAACTCCTTGCAAAGACGCTTTTAAGGTTTGTAAACAACATTGAATGGGTAGGAGCGGGAGGGCGACTCAAATAAGGTGTTCGTGTGCCAACAATATGGCATTGATTGTTGCTCCCAATGTGTGGCTTCAGAACTCAGTTGGTACAAAAATGTACAGCATCGCACCGGTATATTATGGAGGGCACGGGTTCGAATCCCGTTGAAGCCTTGATTTTTTCAGGCTTCTTCTTTCTAATTACTTTAAGTGTCTATGACATAAAAAAATAATTTCTGCTTATTTGAAAGGCCTTTCAAAATACAGAAGAATGGCACTTTTCTTTTTGAATATCTTTTCGCTTTAGAGATATTGACGTTTTTCTATTATGCAAATTAGATCAGTGATGATGTCATATTGATACAACTGAGAAGTGGTAAAAACTGAATATAAATGATATCTCTGAGAGTATTAAAGCAGTGTTGTTGCCATAGCAACTCTTTCACCTCCAGTATCTTTCTGTTCAAGAAGCAAATATCCCTATTTGCAACCTCTAAAGTGAGAGGAAAGCAGGGTTCGAAATTGTGACTCACTGGTCGCCAATGCGACCAAAAATTGAGCACTGGCGAATAAATTGTCAGAACTGGTCGCCAGCTGGCGACTCGCGTGTTTTGTCCGATGACTAAAGAAAACAACGACACAACTTTTGTTTTTAAATCTTTTTGTTTAGGAAACCAATTGGATATGGTAGCCAGTAGACAACTCACTTTTCTGTTCCCAGTAAAATAATGTCCGAATATTGCAAGAGAACGAAAAAAAAATTAATGTATTTCAACACATCGAGAGTTTACAGTGCGCCATATTTTTTCAGCGGCCTCTTCTCCTGGTCAGAGACTGGTATGAGCAATGTGGTTGTGTGGGCAACCAGTGAGTTGCAATTTTGAACCCTGCTTTGAGAAAAACAAGTCGAAAATCAGTAAAGAACGGCAGCTCCAAGAATTGAGAATTAGCAAAGGGAAAATACTCAAGGACCCAAGATTGTCTCACAATGAAAACCACAGACTTAAAATGTTTTATGCTTCCCTTCGTTTAAAAAGACTATGGACTATGGACCAGAGACATATCACTTGAGAACAATGTTAGCTTTATATCTAGGTGTTACTCGTGTTGTTCCTATTGTTTTCGCTCTTCAATTGTGACTTTTCTTGCATGCAAAGCAATGTAGAAAATCATGTTTTTGTGTAAGTTATATATAAAATAAGTTGGCGACTAAAATTTACGAACTGGCGACCAAAATTTTACTGTTAGTCACCAGCTGGCTCCCAAGCGAAAAAGTTAATTTCGAACCATGAAAAGGGTCCTACTTGGAACAGAGTGACATAGTTCCCATGTTGTCATAACTCCCATCAATAGAATGTGTGGGGTAGATGGTTCTTGGTTTAAGACAAAAACTGGGAATTTCAGTTTTTATTAATACAGCACCAGTGGCAAAACTGTTGTCATGGCAGCAGCATTAAGAGTGTCATTTTGTTTCCCTTGTGATGCAGATTTGTGGTGCCAAGTTTCAAGAACACTGCTTCAATATTTCCAGATTTACAGCTTTCTTTCATGACAAAATCATCATTTTGTCTGCCATCATGTATGATTCAGCAATTTTTACAAGTCAAGTGAAATCATTGCAGACTCAATTTTCATTTTGCTAACCACTGAGATGTGCTAATACTGCAAAGAGGTGACATGACCGCATTTATTTAGTTATGTAGTAAGTTTTGATCAGGATGTGGTGTAAAGTAATGTTAACCCCTCAGAAAAAATCTGAATACGAGAAAGGAAGAGCGATTTCAAGTTTCCTTTCAGCCTTCATGGCAGTCAAGCACTGGTAGGCACTTGACTTTTATTTGTATGTGGGTTTTGTGTTTCAGCTGAATCTACAACACACCTACGCACATGATGTCCTGTCAATAACACTGGTCATGTAAAAGTAATAAAAAATTAAATTTTCTATTTACATGTTATTCAGGTGCTATTCTTTTCTTAGTATTGAAGGAGGAAGTATAATTTTGCCAGGGCAAGTATGTTATTTGGCATACTTGCCTGGCTGATGACTTGGAGAAAAAAACAAATGAAAATGGATCCCTGAATGCATATGCGCTTACAACTGCTTGTCACTAACGTAATGTGGGAGTAAAATATCCAGATCCATGTGCCTAATAAAAGTATTTTTGCCAGTAATACGATACCTGGTATTTCCCATCACATTTCACTACAACTCCTACCCTCTCTTCAGGCAGTTTTTTCTCTACAACCTGTTGAAAAAATAATATATACATGCACATGTAAGTCTTCAGCAATGCTCTGTAAAAGCAATTTGCAGTCCATCACAATTAGACTTGCCGCAAGTTGACCTCGTGAGTTTCAAGGTAGAATAGTACCACTTTCCCAGTAGACTGTGACACCCACAAAATTTTTTGCCGTCTTCAGAGTACCATTTTTGATGCCAAGAGTTTGTTTCAAACCAATCATGTGGTACATTGAGATGCACAATATGAGGACATTTTTTTCTGTGTGCCATCATGACTTTTTCATATTGCGTGATGTTCATTCACAACATGTTTATCTTCAGAATGCGCTGCTTATCAGCTGAAGCTAAAATACTGTATGATCCGGACAAATTTGGAGGGGTTTTCTAGATGCATTCAGCATGGTAAAAGGAGCATGTGATGTTAAACAAAGTGTTCTCCCCTGCATATTATGTTTTTCTTCTCTTTTGGCTTCCAAATCTTTTTTATGGTGATAATTTGAAAATTTAAAGTCGTGAAAAGGTGAATTTTTGAAAAAGTGAGCTTGGAGTGCTGCTTTTAAAACCTGGAGAAGGGCAACTAAAGAAGATCTACTGAAAATAACAGGAACTGGGTGAAAGACAGTAAAGAAAATGGCAGCAAAAACAGTCAACTGTTATATACATGTACAGCACTGTGATGCCAAAATTTTATTCAATGAGGAGCATAAAGGAATAAAGAATAATTTCAAAGGAATAACCAACCTTAGCTCCACATTCTGCTGATTTATCAAGACAGAATCCTATGAACACAGGATCTGCCATCTTGACCAGAATGTTGTCCACACAGTAAACATGAACATACTCAATTCCTCGTCTCTTCATCTTATCAATGCGTTTCTTTTCATTCAGGGCTTCATACAAACCACCATTTCCTCCCGGAGCTCGGGCAACTTTACCAGGCTCGTCAAGAATGATTTTACCGTCAAACGTTAGACAGGGTAAAGTATGTTGCTCAAATAGAATCACGTCATTCTTCTGAAGGCCAAAGTATTCGTGCTCCTCAAAATACTTTTTTGTGTCATCCATGGTATGTTCACTGGTCATGATATACCTGAAAGGTATTAGATAACAGCACTGCAATTTAAGGTATCGAACATAACAGATATTGAATTTTTTTGCTGATGTATGTGTTTTTCTCTCTTCAAGAGCAGTAGCTTCCTTTTCAAAAGCCAATATTTGAGAAATTCTACTCAATGTTCCTGTGATTTGTAGAAAAATTAATTTTATTACTACATGCAGATCATTTAGGCCAAGATAAATTAGGAGTCCTCAGGTCTGAGTAACTTAAAATGATCAAGTGAAAACCTTTGGCACCTAGGCTGGTGTTATCGTCAACCCCACAATAAAAAGGTGCAAAAAAAAAAAACGTCCGGACTTTCCAAGAATGGACAAGCCCAGGCAGAACGGGTCATAAGAGGAAATAAGGAATAAAAAAGACCACAAGTTCAAAATTTTTGTTGTGTAATTATAGCACGACTCTGCATATGCAAAATATTGTCATGAAGCATTCAGGTCAACCAACAAGGTTTGGAGATTCCTTTGCATTAGGAACAAGGAAACACGAGATCGCTGAATCATGATTTTACTCGAATGAATGATTTTACTCGTTGTTATGGTCACGCCTCCGTGCATCGAAAACTTGAGCAAAAAACGTTGAAGCATTTACAGATTTAAAGCAAATCGTGAAAGAAATCAGCGAAAGACTTTGATTTAAAGTAAACTTTGAAGTCTAGGTTACCAGAATTTAAGCTTACTGAAACCAAAATAAATTATATAAAGACTTAAATGCTAAATGAGCTACAAGTACTAACCAGGGAACTGTGGCCTTATTTCCGGTTTGGTTGTAAGCTAGTTCTTGCACTTTCAAGATTCTCTCAGCTTGAAGTTGATAAAGGGTTTTCCCTGAAGGTAAACCGACATCGTACATTCCCTTCGGATATGGAACTCCTAACCGGGTTCCTTGTCCACCAGCGAGAAGCAACACGGCGACTTTACCTTCGCTGATCTCTTGCAGACCTTTTTCTCTCCAACTGTCGACTTTCTTTTGGTTTTCTGCTCCAATGACGCTTCCCACTTGCCCGGAGGAACCGGCTGTAGCTTTCCATCCTTCTTTTCAAAACTTTTGGCTTCGTTCATCGTTTTCTCAAACGAGCGGTTGATCTTTGGGTAGTCGATGTTTCGAAGGTCATGGTAGAAAACCCACTGCTGGTATTCAGGTAGTGTGTCCCAGTATTGGAACAAATGCTCCTGATTGTTATCTTTCAAGTCTCTTCTCAACTTGTCGTAATCCATGTTTTAGTAACGAAATTAGCTGCACAATTGCGAACTGCAAACTAGCTAAAAGCTTCTTCAGCTCGCGATCTTGAACACTCTCAGCCTCGATTACAAGCTGTCCACGTGGAACTGACAGGCAGTGGCTGAAATTTTTCTAGGGGTGGGGGGTGATATTGTTGCTTCTGAACACATTTTGCTGTGTCAGTAGTTTTATCTTCTCTTTGAACTCTACTATGTTCTCAGACTCTTTTTTTGTCTTCAGTTTGTCGAAATCGCAAGAAAAATATCTAAATGGCATGGGATGTGAAAAACTCTAACGTAATGAGTGGCCAGACAAAATAGTATTTTTGCGCCCGCTTCGCATGCGGCCTCGTTCGCGCTACGTGCTTGCTCTCGCGCGCGCGCTAAAAGAAAATGGCTGGGGGCAAAAAAAGAAGAAGAAAAAACAATAATGTCCGTGCACAGAGTATTTGAACTTACCAACTGTCATATTTTCTGGTCTGAAATAAACGGAAAAATGTAATAGCGTAAATTCGAAAAGTGATAATTCGCAGGTTCATCTCGATTTATAGTCCGGTCTACGTTGGCTCCTGATCGATCCTTCTCAACAGTTGATAATCGAGTCTATGGTTCGTGTTTCTGCAATGAAATCGATAAATCTTGTTTTTGGCTTGGTTTTCTACAGCAGTGAATGGAATACGCCGTTCCGATTGTTCATGCTTAGAATAATTTGGTGAATTCGAAGTCGCGACAAATTTCCCCACCAGAAGAACAGGAAACTCAAACATTTTTAAATGTTGTTAAAACAGTTTAATATACAGTATTTTCTGTACGTGGCAAAGTTTACTTAGGTTCCTCAATGACTTATACTGGGCTTTTCCTTATTTAGTCCTCATTTATGAGCCCTATTCATTGGTACATAGGCGGTTTCCTTGGACTGGCGTCGATTTTAAGAAACTATCTTCTCTCCTTGTCTTCGCTTGGAAGACGCCGGAACGGCTTGCGACTGATCAGCGCTCCGGAGACGTTTTCCACGTTTTCACCGTCACCATTTCAGCCTCAGTGGAATTGACTGAGGGCAAGAAAGCAACGAACCCAAAGAGACATGTATCCATCATTAATTATTTATTTTTGTTATCATATCACTGATTGGTTCACATTTATCATGATTATTTCTTTCATATGTGCAGAAGTAACAGAACCTTTACTCTATTGCTAAAATCAATCCGAACTTGGGCGGTTTGTGAAGTTTATATGAAATAATTGATATTTGTACTGCGGTTATAGATGAAAGTGAAGAGTGATCATCGCAGTAA
>JAHPZR010015372.1:0-12500 GCA_019787425.1 Platygyra sinensis | reverse complement strand
TTCCCATCTTGTTTTTGAAGTGTCGTGACAGCGTGACATTCATTTCCGCAAACATTGTAATCGGAAAAACAGGGTTTTATCGAGAGAACGCAGAAAATATGAAGCCTTGTAACACTGGAGGAGAATTAGGGCCACCCTAGTAAGCGGGTTACCCTAGAAAGCAGAAAGCTGGTTACCCTAGTTGTCCTAGTTCTCATACGTTTCCTCTTTTTTTCTTCATCGTGTTTGCAAGGCAGCTAGGGTTACCCGAGTACCCTGGCAGGCGGGTATGGTTAGACCCTTAAGGTGAGTGTGACCGTGCATCAATTTGTCCTGGGCTGTAGGGTTACTCAGTTAGCTTTAGACGTGGTTTTTACCAAATTAGCACCTTCAAAATGCCGTTTTTAACCGTTAAACAGTTATTTGGCTGCCACGACGCTGAATGAGCTTAAGCTTTGTTGAAAAAGCTATTTTGCACGAAACAGTTAGATGTCCCGAAGATTAGGTACAAAATTCTTTAATAGTTCAATTTGGTACATGCGCATAAGCCAAAATTTGGAGCTGTTTTTTTAAAATTAAACACAATGATGCAAAGGATCGCAAACGAAAATGCTGCCATTTTACGTCGGATCCGTAAAAGATCTTATCAGCCAAAAATAGAAAGGCTACAAGACAATGATGCAAGGCTGATACTACGTAGAAATCTTAACGGAGCAACGACATGATAGAGTACAAACTGAGAGCCAAGAATTGGAACCGTGGACAGCTGTTTTGACCTTGCTGGGTCTCGTCAGCACGGTGTAGCAAGTCATGAAGTAATCAGCTGATCGACTGACCATTCACACCATCATTCACATCATACAGATGGTGATGACCTCAGATGAAACTCAATCCAAATCTTTCAGGGCCAATTGGCCAATGTCCTAAGCAAAACGTGTGACAAAGGGCAATAGGAATAATCCAGATTGCATGTATCATGTCGTTGCCGCGATAAGGAAACTGCTGACAGACAAAAACTGTCCCACCGAATAATAATGGCCAATAGAATTGATCAAGTATAGCTAAAGTGAGTCTTTTTAGCACCATTTTTGCACCAAAGTGTTTAACGTTGTCTTTTAATTTGCTACGTCAGAATGCAGTCGATATCCAGAAATGACCATTGCGAGGATAGAGCCTAGTTCTACCATCCGTTTATCTGGTGACATTGAAAATTGATGACGTCAATTGTGGTACAAAGAGCACTTTGTCCGTGTTGAAGTCGTCATGCTACTCGGGATGTACTAGACACGTCCTACTCAGTCAAATGGTTAGTAATACGTGTTAAACCTATAATAGTTTTATATATCGGTCAATATATTTTGTAATTTAGCTTGCTCTTTAGAGACTGTTTCCGTTTTCCTGCACGTGTTAGGTTTTAGGTTTCATGTTAAAGTGAGTGTGTTAAGAGTTTTCCTCAAAAAGTTTTCTTGGTACGCGGTGCATGCTGTTGTCTCCTCTGGGAGCTAGACCAAAGTAAGTTCCTATATATTTATTTTAGGTGTATTTTATCTTAGTTTCTTCGCATTGTCCATTTATTTCAGGCTTTTAGTTTCCTACATAGTCGTTTCTTTGTTTCTAGCGTTACGTTCTTTGTAGCACATTATGCTTAGGTTAGTTGTCGTCCTATTTCGTTTTTAGTTCGAACCATGCACAAAGTCACAAAGTTGCATCGCAAAGTCAAAAGGCTCTCCCGCATAATGTCAAGCTATCTGCACAGTAGTTATTCGTTAATTGTAAACGTCTGCGGGATTAAACTTGGACTTTGACATCATACGTGCGTTCGAATTGAGCTCCAACTCCATCTGCATCAGTCGACCTTTCATGGTTACATACCCTACATGTAAAATTTTGTTTGTAAACCTGGGCTATCTCTTTGCTCTCCAGCTAGGGTTAACTCGCTTGATAGGGTAACCCTCCCTCCTTGTAAACAGGCCCTTAAAGAACGATTTGTCGAGTACAAGTAAGTTGTGAGTGTGCGAGTTAAGGTGTACCCACAAGTTTGGCACAGAGGTAAACTTTTGTGAATCTTTAATTGGTTTTATTTGGAAGGAGCTGTCATTTTTTTCAGCTCAGTAAATTGTACTGACATTCACTGCGCCGGGCGGATAGGTCTTATCACCAAACTTTTGAATTGCTCGAAATATCGATACCTTATCTCAGACCAGACCCTACTTTAAAATTGCCGATTTTAATTACACTTCACTTCTCAACAGACGGATGACAACAAAGATAGTCTAATTCTAACCAGTGAACACAAACCATATCCTACAGACAAACATGGTCGAAATGTATCACCGCTTTCAACAACAACGCAACAATTTATTCACTTGAAACACTTTAAACAATTTAAACACATTTACATGGAAAGTGACATAAAAACACGTTTAAAGTTGGGCCAGGAGGAGAAATGAACCTTGCGGTTTTCGAGTTATCTCCCTATCTCTTAATTGAAAAACAAAATAAGATTTAAGGATTGAAACGGAGACGAGTAAGTAAGGTGCAAACAGAAGGAGACTGACCAAACCATATGAGTAGGGGATGTTCGTAGGAGTTGGAATGTTCACGATGAAATAATGAGTTTAAAACCTAACAAAGCAACTATTGGCATTCCACGGACATGTATTCTTGGGTTGCACCGTCACGCAATTAAAGAAAAATTCGAAAACCATTCAGTGAATAAGCTCAAGAAATTATCATGTTAAAGGAGATAGATAATTAAGAGACTTCTCCGAGTTTAACCTCGATTTAACGAACCTCTATTTAACGAAGTCCTCGATATAACGATATATTACTGTTTCGTTTATTGGAAAGACTCTTATGGCCGTCGAATCAGCAAGAGATCTTGGAGTATACATAGATTTACATCTGACCTATGACACTCACATCTCCCACCTAGCCTCTTCTTGCTTGAATAAACTGGTTCAGATCAATCGCGTGAAATACTGTTTTGATAGAGAGACTTTGGTTTTAATTATTACATCTCTTGTCTTCAGCAAAATGCTCTACTGTTCGACCGTTTGGTCTAATACCTCATCTAAAAACATTCAAAAGCTGCAACTCATTCAGAATTTCGCCTGTAAAATCATCTGCCGCGCACGGAAATATGACCACGTGACGCCATTACTTGACGAACTCAACTGGCTTCCAGTTAGCAAGATGCTCAGATTCAGAGACGCTGTTATGGCATATAAGTGTGCAAACAATTTAGCTCCTGAATACTTATGTGCTAAGCTTAAATAACGATCTTCTATACATAATCGCACAACTCGTAATAATGACAAGTTCGAAATCCCATCATTCAGGTCAGCCTCCGGCCAACGGACCTTCGCCTATAGAGCAGTATCCCTGTGGAACATGTTAGACGAAGACCTGAGAAACGCTACAACTGTAAAGGCCTTTAAGAAAGCCATGAAACTTGTAATGAATGAATGATTGATTGAGCGACAGTTAGAATTTAACATTATTATATGACTCTGTCTCACAAGGACTGGGAACTACCAAATTCACGAATTTGATTGGCTAAAATGGATATTGACCGCGGTCTAGATTTTCCCATCTAGACCGGCAGCTAGACCAGTTATGTTTTGAAGCGAAAAAGTTGCGAACTAAAATGCAAAATCATTGACTGTTTTCATCTAAGAATATTTATTTCTGTAAGCGCTAAAAAGCTGATGAGAAAATAAAATAAAAAAGACGAGCAAACTTGGGAAGAATTAAATTCGGCCGCTCATCACCGTTTGCAAGCAAACTGTCACTTAGTACAAACCAGGTTACATTAAACGAATTAAATTGTTCTTGGTTTTTGCCATATAATAAACATCTTATTAACCGAGCTAAGTCGGTCTGTATGGGAGAATCTTGACCTCGGTCGTGTGTACAGACCTCACTGCGTTCGGTCTGTACTTACGACCTCGGTCAAGATTCTCCCATACAGACCTCCTTCTCGGTTAATAAGAGCTAGATATTGGCTTGTTGGATGTAGCTTGCATTTGCATTTTTATTTGTAAATAGGTACTGAAAAACCGTATTTATTAAAGTTTATTATTATTATTATTATTATTATTATTATTATTATTATTATTATTATTATTATTATTATTATTATAACGAACAATTCTCTATGTCCCGGCCAAAATTACAGTAAAATGTATGGAATAGAACCTCGATATAACGAACCTCGATATAACGAATTCCTCGATATAACGAACATAATCCGGAACCCCAAACGTAAAATATACCTCGATATAACGAATGACAATGTCAAAACGGGACAGAAGATAAACGCTGAACAGATCAACAGTCAACAAATCCTTTAATCCATATGGTAAAGAGACAGCAACCTTTCAGTCAGCAGCTTATTATATGTCATAGACATCGGCACTATAGTATTTCCACAGAAGTCACCTGTGTTACAAATCAATCATTACCTATGACCTCGATAAAACGAAAATTTTGGTCGTTTCCCCTCAAATTCGTTATATCCAGGTTTTTGATATAACGAACCCTCCATTTAACGAACAAATTTGGCCGGTCCCCAGCGACTTCGTTAAATCGAGGTTCCACTGTATGGAGGCGCCATTGCCGGATTTCATACCGTGAGGGTCTGGGTATGAGTCCGTCTATTATGGGATTAACAACACAAGACCCATGAAACTACCAGCAGGACACAACATCTCCAGCAAGGAATGACAATTTTACACACACACTTTATTGTAAACGATCTTCAATTATGGCTCATTGTGCGGTTAAAACTGAAACAAACATGAACAAAACAAACTTTAAAGCGAAAACAGTACAAGTTAAAACTCATGACAATAACGAAGACTTACATTTGTAATGCGATGCTGGGACTGCCTACAAACGGCTGAGACGTGATTGTGATTTTATCAGAAACTGCACTCGATGCTTAGATTTGGATATTAACTCTCCGATTCGCACAGCGAAAACTTAAAATAAATGCACACCCCAAAAACTATTTGAATAAATTACACGACGATACAAGCGACACATTCCAACCCGTAGTATGAAGCAATACAAAGAATATACACATTAATTAATACAACGCACGTTACACCATTTGAGGCGTTACGATCTAACACCGGCCCCAAGTGTCGACACGAGAGCGAGACACTTAAAAATTACAACATTAGATCGATCGGCTATGAAATTGCATATACACGGTTTGATGGCAACATAATAAGTGTACGAAATAATCTGACAATGAAAAAACGTAACACTACCACGCGCAGTACTAGGCGGCTAATTTCACTAAAGCCGTAAACATATTGTTCATTGATGTCCATTAATTCACGTGACAAGGCAAAGTTTTAACTTGATTGAGCAGCCTTAATGTTTCATTTACTGAGATTCATCTCCTTCAACAAGAAGACAAAGCTTGTCGACCGGTCTCTCGAGAATTGTTGACTTGACAGATACTTTTGCGCGTCGAACAAACCCTTTCTTATCGGGAAGGACTTCGACGATTCTTCCAAGGGGCCACGAATTACGATGGGAATTCTCGACAGAAACCAGGACGATATCTCCAACGGCCAAATTTCTGCGTGGTCGTAGCCATTTCTGTCTACCTTGGAGCAACGGCAGGTACTCCTTTGACCATCTTTTCCAGAAGATATCTGCCAAATACTGCACTTGCCTCCATCTGCGGCGTGACAGCTGATCCTCTCTTCTAAATAGCCCTGGCGGCATTGGTGACTCTGAGCGCAAAAGCAACAAATGATTGGGAGTCAAAGGCTCCAGATCTTGGGGGTCAGTGGAAACTGTCGTGATTGGGCGGCCATTCATAATGCTCTCCACCTCGCACATTAAAGTAACCAGGCCTTCGTCGTCGGTAGTCTGCTCTCGGAGTAACGCCTGAAGTATCTTCCGAGCCGTACGAATACATCGCTCCCAAACGCCTCCGTAATGCGAGCCGTAAGGGGGATTGAAGGACCACTTGACGTTTCTTTGCAACAGGTTTTCGTGGATTTTCTCTTGATTCCAGGCGTTGATGGATTCACGGAGCTCTTTCTCACCGCTTGAAAAGTTGGTGCCGTTGTCTGAACGAATCTCCTTTACTTGGCCTCTTCTCGCTATGAACCTTCTCAGTGCCAACAGAAAGGAATCGGTGTCCAGACTGTGCGAGACTTCAATATGTACCGCTCGAATGGCCAAACAAGTGAAAATAACTCCGTACCTCTTTACGAGACTTCGTCCACGCTTCACTTGAAAGGGACCAAAGTAGTCGACACCGACTGATGTAAAGGGCGGCTGATCTGGGGTAAGACGATCCACAGGAAGGTCAGCCATTTTCTGCTCGCAAACGGGACGTTGACGACGCCGACAACTAACGCACTTTGATAGAACTCTCCTAATTGCAGAGCTTGCCCTAACGATCCAAAATTTTTCACGCAAGAGACTTAGCACGTACTCTCTTCCAGAGTGCCCAGATACCAGGTGACAGTGCTCAATTATCAGGGTGGACACATGATCACTCTTTGGTAGGATGATCTGATGCTTGGAATCAAAAGATGCTGGGGCTAAACCAAGTCTCCCACCAACACGTATTAGACCATCAACAAGGACTGGGTCTAGACTTCGAAGACCGCTGGTTTTCTTTACATGCGCCACATCAACTCCGGAATTTGTAAGCGATTGGAGCTCTTCAGGGAAATAATGCAACTGGACACACTTAAGTATCTCTAATTCTGCTGCCCTCATTTCTTCTATGTTTATGCGCCGCCAAGGAGCGTTTGCTAACTTCTTGCGTGTACTTGCCAATCGCAAATTCTCCCGATACCGTAGGAACCAAGCAACTGATTTTTTGAGGCGATGCCAGGAAGACGTTCTTCGAAAGTAGTCCACTAGAGGACAAAAGGGCACAGCCACTGACGTCGCGTTAACATTAACATCCACCTTAACTTCTGGATCTGCGTCTGGAATACTCCCCAGTGACAAAGGACCCTGCGGCCACCGCTCTTTTTGCTCCCAGAGAAACGCCGGCCCCTTTATCCAGCGGTCAGAACTAAGGAGAGCTTCCGCCGATAAACCCCTGGAAAGGTCGTCACCTGGATTCAGGTCTCCGCTCACATGCCTCCACTGATCTGGACCCGAACCGTCTCGAATGATTGCGACACGATTAGCCACGAACGTGTGAAACCGTTTGGTTTCGTTCCTAACATAGCGCAACACTGATGTGCTGTCCGTCCAGAAAACAGATTTCTCGGTTAGCGGCAAGTCCAGCTCCCTTTTCAGAACTTTATCCGACTGCACTGAGACTGCCGCAGCTGAGAGTTCCAAACGAGGAATTGTAACTTGCTTGAGGGGCACAAGACGTGACTTCCCTTGGAGGATCGTGCAGTGAACTCCACCAGTACCATCAGACAGGCGGAGATACGAGACCGATCCAAAACCAATTTCAGAGGCGTCTGAAAAATGATGCAGCTGACTGGACGCGATGTTACCAAAGTTGGCTGGTTTAAGACAGCGGTCGATTGTGAACTGAGACAACTTTGGGAGGTCCGATAGCCATCTCTGCCAACGCACCCCATACTCTGTGGGTATTTCGTCGTCCCAGCTCAACTTTATCCGGCATAGGTCCTGGAGAATCTTCTTGGCCGTCAGTACAAAGGGTGCCGCGAAGCCGAAGGGGTCAAAGATTGTCCCAATGACGGATAAGATGCCCCTACGAGTGGGTGGTCTGAGTTTGACGTTAATGTTAAAACCAAATTTGTCGGACTCTATTCTCCACTGAACGCCAAGTGCCCGTTCGATCGGCAGTTCATCCTTCCGGAGGTCTAGCTTCATGATTCCTTGTGCGCGCTCTGAACCAGGAATACTCTCCAAAACTTCACGGCTGTTGCTGATCCACTTTGTTAGCCGAAAACCCCCTCGCTGCAGTAGGCTGCGCCAACTCTCCAACATGACAAACAGCATCCTCAACTGAAGGCAAAGACTTTAGACAATCGTCACACGTAAAAGTTCCGTCGGACTGTACTTAAGACATCAGCAGAGAAATCCTTGGCATTATCCTCGGCTGTTTTGCGGACGGCAAAATTTGAACAGGCTGGGGAGGACACAGCGCCAAACAGGTGGACGGTCATCTGATATTCTTCAACTGCACGTGATAATTTCCCATCCGGCCACCATAGAAAGCGAAGGAAAGAGCAGTCAGGGTCCGGAACTCTAACCTGGTGGAACATTGCCTCGATATCCGCCATCACTGCCACACGATCCTGACGAAATCTTGTGAGGACGCCCAGGAGAGAATTTGTGAGGTCAGGACCTTTCAACAGCAGATCATTAAGACATTTTCCTTTGTACTTTGCAGAACAGTCAAAGACTACACGTAGTTTTCCAGGTTTGTGCGATGATAAACGCCATGGTGGGGTATAAACCAAGTCTTGCCTTGATAACCTGATTCTCTTTGGTACGGGGAACTTTGCGCGCGTATCCCTTTGCAACATATCTTCAACGAAAGCTTTGTAATCGTCAAGCAACCTAGGATTCTCTCCAAACCTTTTCTTCAACCCGTATCCCGTATCCCTTTTGCAACAATATCTTCAACGAAAGCTTTGTAATCGTCAAGCAACCTAGGATTCTTTCTCCAACCTTTTCTTCAACCAGGATGCACGCTGTTCAGCCTGGGTACGATTGTCTGGAACTAGACACTGTCGATCTCTGAATGGCAAGGGGATCTCGTAATGGCCATCCTTCAACAGCGTGGACTCCTCCACGCTTGCCATAAAACGACGCTCATCTTGGGATAGTTCAGTCCTGTTGTCGGCAATGGACTCGTTGAAGTCAAGGTGTAATAGTTTTCGACCATCTGCTGCAACTCAGTATCAGCCTTAACAAAGAAACTTGTCGAGTGCGCACCTTGGTGATAGCGCCCCAACGGGCCGTTAACTAACTCGAACGGGCACTTGGCGTCAGTGGAGAATAGAGTCCGACAAATTTGGTTTTAACATTAACGTCAAACTCAGACCACCCACTCGTAGGGGCATCTTATCCGTCATTGGACAATCTTTGACCCCTTCGGCTTCGCGGCACCTTTGTACTTTGCAGAACAGTCAAAGACTACACGTAGTTTTCCAGGTTTGTGCGGATGATAAACGCCATGGTGGGGTATAAACCAAGTCTTGCCTTGATAACCTGATTCTCTTTGGTACGGGGGAACTTTGCGCGCGTATCCCTTTGCAACAATATCTTCAACGAAAGCTTTGTAATCGTCAAGCAACCTAGGATTCTTCTCCAACCTTTTCTTCAACCAGGATGCACGCTGTTCAGCCTGGGTACGATTGTCTGGAACTAGACACTGTCGATCTCTGAATGGCAAGGGGATCTCGTAATGGCCATCCTTCAACAGCGTGGACTCCTCCACGCTTGCCATAAAACGACGCTCATCTTGGGATAGCTCAGTCCTGTTGTCGGCAATTGACTCGTTGAAGTCAAGGTTGTAATAGTTTTCGACCATCTGCTGCAACTCAGTATCAGCCTTAACAAAGAAACTTGTCGAGTGCGCACCTTGGTGATAGCGCCCCAACGGGCCGTTAACTACCCAGCCGATGCGGGTTCTCGAGGCATATGGGCCTCCATGTTCACTGTTTTTGACCTCGAGTGGGTCGAGGGCCTCTGGGACGTCGCTTGCAATCAACAGGCCGATCTCCGCACTAATGTTAGGCAAGTAAACTCCGCACAGGTGGGGCCACAGATCAACATCCTCCTGGGTTGGAATATCGTCTTTTGTGACGGGTATCTCGGTTCTGGTGTAGAGGACTGGTAGCGCTATGAAGTTGTTCTCGTCCAGGTCAGAGATAATCAGGTCTCTTATAAGAAAACTGTCAACAAGGCTGCCTTTCTTCTCTAGTGTCGTCAAGGAAATCCTTGTCTTAAGTCCGTCGATACCAAGTTGCTTCATCAGTGATTCCGTGCAGAATGTAGAACTGCTGCCGCTGTCCAAGAAGGCGTACGTAGTAATTGCGGTGTCACTGCCTTTGCGTTTAACTTTCACTGGCACGATAGCCATGCCTGTCCTCGGACGTCCGGCCCCAATAACGCTACATGAGGTGTCATCCGTACTGACCATGCCATTACGTACTTGAGTTGCACTGCCGCTAACATTGTCCGCGCTTCCGGTGCTGGTTTCGCTGTTCAGTTTTTCACGAGGCTGAGTGTGAAGCACAGTAGGATGTTTCTTTAGACAATTGGTGAATTTGCACGATTTTCGTTGAGGGCAGTCCTTTGCAACGTGTTTGTCGGACAAACATCCAAAACAAAGACTTTTTGATGCCAAAAACTGAATACGCTCCTGGTAAGGGCGGCTTCTCAGCGATCTACAATCCTCGAGGGCGTGGCTAAAGTTGCAGAAACAACAGGAGTCGCTGATAGGCGCAGCAGAAGGCGTATATTGAGAAGTGTCAATGCTTCTATCCACCTCTGTGTTGAGGCTATGGTCAGTATTCACTTGAGCAGCGAGACTTAACTCTCTTGACTTGGGTAACAACTTCTGCACTGTTCCCTTACCAGACCGAGCTTCGACCATTTTTGAGCTTTCTGAGATTTGACCAAAAACTGGGTTGGTGGCTATTCTGGCCTCGCGGTCAATAAATGAGACAAGATCGTCGAATTTTACGGGCCTGCCCTGCAGCTCCATGATGTCATCGACCACACGACGCCATCTTTCTCTTAAACTGTACGGCAGTTTAAATATCAGCCTCTGAATATTGTCCGGTTGGTCGAACTTAGATGAATATCGGCTGCCCTTCATGGCATTTTTGCAACTGGCAAGGTAAACTGAGAACCTACTGAGAGCCGACCCATCCTCTGGCTTAACAGGAGGCCAATTTAATGCCTTGGATTCGTACGCGGACGCAATTCGAAACTCGTCTCCAAATTTCTTTTCAATCAGCCTCCGGGCCTCAGAGTACCCTTCATCCGGAGCCAAATGATGACAAGATCGTACAAGCTCCTTCACATCGCCAGCAGTGTACTGTTCTAGATAGTAAAGCCGCTCCGTACCGCTCGATGTCCTGGACTCAATCAAATTCTCAAAGGCTCGGGCAAAGGTGCGGTACTCCACTGGATTCCCATCGAACGTTGGTACCCGAGGCTGCGGAAGTTTACTCTTGTTCTGGTTAATTGCTAGCATTTCCATGATCCTAGTCTGCTGCAGTTGTAATGCGTTCTGCTGTTCCTGCAACTTGGTGCTGATGTCAAAAGCAGTGCCACGCGCAACGGGAACTTTGGGATATATCGGCCGAATGCCGCCGACAGGGTTAGCAGCTTGAGGTTGCGTCCATTCGGGTGCTTCAGGATTTAATGCAGTACGATCCACAACAGGTGGAGACTTAACTTCTTCTTCTTCATGAAACACTTTCTCTGACTTAACGGGCTCCAGGCTTACAGAACGCGAAGACTGTTCCGCTATCGCCGCTAGCGCTTGTTCCTTCGCCACTGTTTTTGCGATTTCGGCTTCCAAATTCAAACGCGATTCTTCCTGCTTCAAACGAAATTTCTGCTCTTCCAAAACCTGGCGCTTTTCTAACATCGATCTTTCAGCTTTTAATTCAGCAACACGTGCTGCTTCCTTGGCTCTGGCGACAACGAGGGAGGACGCGCGACTTGCGCGTGAACCGGCTCGACTTGCGCGTCTCGAGGTTCTCGAAGTCTTAGAAGGCGTCCTCACACCGGCACAACTAACAGAATCCTCCGGCTTTACTTCGGAATCGACCTGAAGAGATTGAGCTACGAGATTAGCTTCCACTCTTGTAATCCAATCACTAGTCGACCAATAGAAATCTCTGAACTTTCTCTCTTCACGGGTGAAATACTCGTTACATTCAGTTTCATTCTCTTCACTTCCAATTTCCGACGCGTAATTGAGATGAGCATCTTTAAATTTCAGAAAGGCTTCTTCAGCAGCTGTCAGCTTTTCTTTAACTTCTTGTAGGTTTCTGTCATCCGAAAGCAACTCGTGTACTCCGTTAACGTTCGCGGTGACGTTCGCGAGATGTCCTCTTCGAGTGTTCTTCAAACTGCGAAGCTTTTCGCTTAAAACTCCTTCCATGTCAAGGGTGGTATTTGGCTTTCTATTTCGTGGAGTTGTACGTCGAGCGACTTCTTCAGACTCCATACAAATTTTTAACGATGAAACTACCAGCAGGACACAACATCTCCAGCAAGGAATGACAATTTTACACACACACTTTATTGTAAACGATCTTCAATTATGGCTCATTGTGCGGTTAAAACTGAAACAAACATGAACAAAACAAACTTTAAAGCGAAAACAGTACAAGTTAAAACTCATGACAATAACGAAGACTTACATTTGTAATGCGATGCTGGGACTGCCTACAAACGGCTGAGACGTGATTGTGATTTTATCAGAAACTGCACTCGATGCTTAGATTTGGATATTAACTCTCCGATTCGCACAGCGA
The DNA here is from genome assembly GCA_019787425.1 of Platygyra sinensis. Lineage (NCBI taxonomy): Eukaryota > Metazoa > Cnidaria > Anthozoa > Scleractinia > Merulinidae > Platygyra > Platygyra sinensis. The sequence continues at coordinate 42 of JAHPZR010015372.1, read as the reverse complement.
AAACTTAAAATAAATGCACACCCCAAAAACTATTTGAATAAA
>JAHPZR010015371.1:27500-40643 GCA_019787425.1 Platygyra sinensis | reverse complement strand
ACTTGACTCGACGACCATATCCCGACTATGGCGAGCTACCAAACTTTTATTATATCTCTTGAACTGCAACTCCCGACAATAGCCGCGAGCCGGACGACTTCCAGCCTCGAACTCAGATTAAGCGATTGTTTGAGGAAAGTGAACTAGTCAATGGGGATAGTGATGCTATTAGAAAGTTTTCAGATAACTACATTGACCCTTAAAGCTTGTAGCAGAGTATGTTGGGCACCTTGCCCAGATAAAAATGCGTAAGGAGAAGAAGAAAGAGGCGTCTGAAAGGGAGCGAATGGAACGGCTGAACCGGAAGTATAATGACATTGACTGCATTGGACTGTACAACTCCGATAAGCTGTCGTCCTTGACGGTGGACGAGCTATCCTTGTACTTTTCCCATCACGAGATCACCTGAAAGCTGACAAGGTCGCAAAGATCAAAGAGCACATTGGTAGCTTGCTGTACAATTCAATGGAGTGTCAGCAACCTCGGCAGCCCCCGTTAAATATGCAGCAAGAAGTGACCTTTTCACTTTCCAAGATGGAAACTGTCTCTCAAAGTAATGTAGTAGATCGAGTTGTCGGTTCAATCCCGAGTAGCTCAAGTAACGAATCTTCATCGGAGACTTATGTCAGCACCCCGCGCGGAAACTTTGTGTCTGTCAAAATATGGACAAAAATGGGCACGGGTCGAGAGAGAAGATAATCACAAATCCCAGCGGACGGCCATTGCTCCCATTTGATTGGCTTATTCACTCGTAAGTCTAAAGTCTAATTTTATCGAGTTGCCACAGGATTCTGTTTTTTTTCTGCCGCTTTTCTGCGGTTGAGAAATAAATTTGAAAACTAAAATTCGTTAAAAAAAAAAACAAACAGACTGCGAAGGTAATATAATTTATCTACGGTAATATGGTTATTCTTCAGCCAGATATCTAAAAGAGATTCCGTAAGGTCAACATTAGCTGCTGTTTAATATACTCTTCTCTTGCAGCTAAAATTCAGTCGGCCTTTTACGAACGTAATCAGTTGTTTTATGGCATTCAGCCCTGAATCTTCCATTTCTTTTCTAACGTCAATATTCAGGCGAAATCTCACTTAGCCATTTTTCAAGTTCTTTTGTTTCTTCGCAGTACTTGTTGTTTCCAATTTCTTTGCTCTGAATATGGAACAGTTTGAGAAATAACTCAGTGTTGTTCAATTTGCATTTTGTTTGCACCATCATAACGCTCATAAACTTGAATAATTTTTGATATCCCACCAAAATCTGTCTGTGTTCACAGGCTAAGGCCTGGTTTTACATGCCCCGAATCAAATACTAATTTAAGTCGACTCGAATGAATACGTTCGGCTGATTTGATTTAAACGTCGCATTTTTTGTCGAATTAAATGCTGAGCGCGAGCGACGTGTTTTAAATTCCCATTCAAGCAAACATAAATTATCAACATAATTTCAATTCGATTCGGCACATGTAAAATGCGGCGTTTAAATCAACTGTGAAACTTCAGTCGAATATTCGACTGACTCGCATCGAATTGAAATAAGTCGCATTTAATTGATTTAGACGTCGCATTTTACATGCATTTAATTTGGCAATTCGATTCGGCGCATGTAAAATGCGACGTTTAAACCGGGCCTAACCAAAATCGCCTCTTGCGAGAGTTCGTTTCGTTCTCAGCATGCTGAGATAAATGGAAACAGATAGCTCGCAGGCACCAGCTTTGTTATTTTAGTTAGCAGCGAAATTTGAATGTTCCGCTTGCAGCGACGAAGATAATTCATCGTTTTTGGTCTTCTTCCAAAGCCTTCAAGGGGGCGTGTCTTTCCCTTTTATAGGATCGTTCCGTGTTTTAAACCGGGCCTTAAAATAGCCTACATCTGAATATTTACAAGAGTTAAAAGTTGTTACTTAAATACTAAACACTTACAGAGTTTTAAAAAGGCTACGTCTAAATATTTACAAGAGTATCCCCAGGAAATAAGCTTACTGCCAAGGCAAGTCTTCAAGTCGGTTTTTTTGTCTAAGTGGGGACAGTGTGGGGACAAATGTTTCGTAGATTGCTGAAATTTTTCCTTCTGTTACGGGTGGATGCCTACAAAAGATTCTGCTTTTTGACCCTACGAGAAAGCGAGAAAAGTCATGTAACATATTTTGCTGCGTGACATCTCGTCTACATTTCAAAAAAATCCGCCATGCATAGTAGACGCCCAAATTAGGAAAGTAGCTAGGTTCTAGTCTTTAGCGGCCGTCTTTATCGGCTTGAAAAACCGCATGTCAATGAATTATCAAAATGGTGGCCTTGATCAGTTTTGCGATACATCTGTACTCTAATGGCGTCTTGGAGCACTTTCTTGTGTGCTGTAATGTTGCTGAAATTGGATGGGCAAACCCTTGCCCGGAATGTACTGGAAAAAGCCAGTTTTTGAGAATGAAACACGCGAATGTTGGAACTTATCGAACAGAACGACGCTGAGGGTACGTCAACATGGCACATATCCCGGTACAAACAGGTCTACAATGATTTCCGACACACCGCAGGTACGTTGCTCTGTGTAATGACTTTGTGCGTCTCGTAGATTTATAACCTTTAAAAAAAAAACAAAATCAAAACCAAACCAAAATTCACACTTTTAAGGTCGTTCGAAGCTTCGAAACAAACCAGTCTTCTGAAATATAGGACCGAAATTAGATCGACGGCACATGTACATACAGCTTGTGGAATTTGAAATGTGTGGATCTACGATACAACTTTTCAGTTATCGGAAGATCAAAACAAATTGTGAAGTATAATTATGCTTCACCTGTGCATGTCGATTTTTGATGATGGGCTATAGCTAGTAGTTCTGTTAAATGTCATGGAATTCTGCATGACTGTATTATATCAAAAATACCAGGTAGGTCCGCGGTGCGGACATGTGTGGCTTACGAGTTACCCTGGTCTCAGAGGTTTTTCTTGCCTCTTCGCGGCTCTGGTTCTGTCATCTCATGCAGAGAAAAATCAAGAAAAACCTCTGGGACCGAGGTACTTATGATATGATTTTTTTACATAATTGGAATCCTGTAGATTTTCCTCTATGTAGATTCGGTTACAAAAAATTGATTCAAAATTGTTGGGGAAGCCTGACAAATTGCAGGGGAGTGATCTGTGATGGACTTAAGCATCCTGTCCAGGGGGAGTAGAAATACTTCTAGCCGCTTCATGGGGATAACCTCAGGCTGCTATAAGCCAGTCGGCTCTAAGGCTTCACTTTTTAGATAATAGGAGGGCAGGACAGATCTCTAATGTCAGAACCTATATCCTCGTTGGAGAAAATTTCACGATTTAGAATACTCCAAATCAGAACAGGACCCAGTTGGTCAAAAAAATGGAAAGAACGCTAGTTGTTCAAATGATAAATCACTATCTAATGGATACTGGTGTTGGCAAAACAAGCCAGGTTATCTAGTGGATGGGCGCGCGGCGGTATCCTTTCTGAAGTAGTGGTTAGTGATCGCACTTCTTTCATTTTAAGTGGTATCTTTCAGGGTTCTAATGAAGCTCAAGCAACTTCCATATTATTCTCCCTTAGGAAGTAAATTTATATCTTCTGACGAGTATTTCTTGCCTTTTCACATGGTTGTCCCTGACTCTGCCGGGTTTCTAAATGTCTAACACGAAGTGAAGGAGTGAAGGGGTGATACAATTTAGATCAGAGTGGCTGTTAGCCATTGAACTTGGAAAATAAATTATGAAAGGGTGTTATGAGGCATTGCTCGTTAACGAAGTACTTGTGTTGTGAGTACGAACAAGCGCATAAAACCTTTACAGTATCCATTCAGGGTTGTGTTGTCATTTGTAAAAATAGAAAAAAAAGTTCAAGGTTAACAAACTGTTTGTTACTGAGGCCTGCTTACACGTTTTCATTGCATGTATTTGTACATGTTTTCTCTGTGCTGCAGTCAAAAACCGCAAGATAAGTTTTTTTTTGTCAAAACTGAGGTTTAACACTTCCAAATTATACTTGTAAGTAATGCACAAGTTGATACATGCTGGATCGTCACACGAGAGGTCAAGAGTTCAAATCCCACTGTGTATGCTTTTCATGTTTTGGTTTCTTCTTCACTGCTTTCTCTTTTTCTGCCAAAAAACCATTTATGGAAAGGTAGTGTTTGTGTCTCTGTTTCTTGGATTAAAAGAAAATCCTCTGGAGCGTTCTTAAAATCATTCTTTTATATGGATTGTTTTTAACCCGTGCGCGACATAGCGCGGCATGAAATAATTGAGATATTACTTATCCAAAAGAATGCTACATGTCAGCGTTTAAAAGGCATTACATTATTGAAAATAAATGTTTAATTACCTTCAATATTTTAAATAAACCTCTCTTCCTTCCTCAACATGAAATGATATGATTTCAGAATAATTTATTGTAAACTCTTCCAGGAAACTTGTATCAGTGCGGATAAAGTGAAACGTGATGACTAATTTAAGTACATCAACAACGTTTGCAAACTTCAAAATAGGAGAAACAACAAACAGTAGTGTCATTGTTTCTCCTTGAAATAAACACCTTGTTATCTTACTGTTTCGCAGTGCTAAGTACTTCACCGGAAATTAATTGTTGTTTTAATTAAAGGTAAGCTGTTATCAATTTTTTTGGAGCAGTTCCTGTTTGCACAAGTTTATCCGATACCAAACCCTTGACCTATCGCATGTGGGACATGCTTATCGACCTAAAACTTGTATGTACAAACCATATGTTATTATAGACTGCGAGCAGTCTCTTTCTTGTCCTAGCCTGCCAGAAATTACTGAGGTCTTTTCCTGGCGTGCTAGAAATTACTGGAACATGCGATCGATCCCCATTCCCTCCTCGTTTCTTTCCCTAGTTTGCATAATATATTTTGAATTCCGCACGCGGAGGATTTCAGGAACAAAAACCGACTACTTGTAGTCTAATGTTCTTATTATGAGTCAGCGCAAATTTATGCAGTACTGGATAAAGTGAAAACCAAAACATTACAACCCGTACCGAAGATTCAACTAGTGTAATAGCGTAAACGCTCTTGCACAATCTGCACTTATAACACAAGCTGGGTCTGTGTCAGTTGGCTTGTGCCAGGAGAACTAACTCGTGATACGATCACCTGAAAAAAATTACTCGAACCCAAGCTCTTAACCAAGACAAGTAGTTCGCCGCAGACACTAGACCACATGACAGGCACTTGACTCTTGTAGACAAATAAATAAAGAAATAAATAAATCAGGTGCCAGTACCATAATGTGGCTTTACACTTCGTGTAAGCCACACAAAAATACATGCAGTCGGGCTAGTAGCGAACAAGGAAGTTAAAATGCTTATAAGGGAAGTCAGTTGATTTAATTTTCTTCCATTCTCATAAATTATATTCTATGAATGCTGAAAGAAAGAATTAAACTTAAACAAATGGAACAAAGAGAATTACAACAACAACATAAGTTAATTAATTCTGATGGTTTTAAATGTCAAGTTTGCATTTTAATAAGAACAGATAGATGATCATATATTGTCATGGTAAATTGAAACCTTGCATTAATTATGTTGCAGCTTTAGACCTCAGACCTGGACTTTCTTAATGCAGAGTTTACAGGATCACAGGTGGTGAATTTGGCAGTGGGGGTATTGGTTTGCTTTCGTGGTGAGTAAAAGTATGTACATGCACTTGTCAGTCCTGTCAATGTCTCGGGAACCTTCTTTTTGTAACCTAGAGACCATTATTTGTCACGAAATCCTAACTACTGGTAATACAGTACCGGTCAAAGGGATTGCAGCACCTACACGCGCGTAAAATGCGTGTAGTCTGCGTGTAGTATCGTGACAGTGCGTGGCAGTGCGTTGAAAATGTGTGTAATTAACTGCGTGTAAAATTTACTGATCTAGTAGTTACACGCATTTGCGTGTAATTTCACCGGTATGCGTGTATTTAAGATTGGAGGAAGAAACCTTTGTTATATTCATACACGCATTTGGGTGTATGAATTAATAACAAGCTCGTATATGAATAACAAACAAGCAGCTAACGTACAAATCCTCTTTCGTAATCTGTAACAGTCCGCACTTCTGCTTAACGTCGAAAATTAATTCTTGGAGATTTCTGAATTTCGTTTACATTAATTTTACGTTAAAATACAAACGATGTACGTCGTGACGTAATGTTTACCCATGAAATGCCATTTCAACTCCTGTTCCTTCGATAACAATAAAATAAATACTCGCGGACTCTCTCTTAATCTGGTAATTGCCATCACTTCTGCTTAAATAGCGAAGAATCAAAACTTTCATAGCAAAATCTAAGCTTTTGTTCATTTTTCAATTCATCAGATTCGTATCTACATGTAACCTTCTGACGACGGGTTATTCTACGCTAACATGTTGTTATGCACGCGAAGCACGTCTGCGAAATTTTGATTTTTTTGCTTTTAATAGGTTTCTTCGCCTCAGCGTGAATGAAAATTTATCGTTTTTGAGCTTCGTTTCGCATTTCTTTCATTTCATTCTCTGTATTGAGAATTTTTGGTTTTAAAAGTGAACAGTATCTTGCATGATGGATTAATTCAGCATATGTAATTTATGGCGACACCAACGCGGTTCGTTTTGTTTATTATTCAGTTTATTCGCTTCGTTCAAATACTGCCAAGAAAAGAACTAAATTGTCACTAACTTACATAGTTGAAATACGACCGATCTCAAACTAATTGGCTTGTTTTTGTCGTCTTTTTAAATTTACAAGTTTCACCTACATGATATTTCATCACGCGGCGAAGAAATTACTTGATTTCTTGTTTTCAGTTTGCTTTCGCTCGCTCTGAAATATTCACTTGTGCAGGCGTCAATTGGTTTATCATAATTATTTATCTTCTATAACATCACACTTTCTAAACGTTTCGCACTGGATGGTTTTTGATTTATTTTTTATTGTGTGACAGTGAAAACGATCTGAAGTTTGCAAAGCCAACGCATTCGAAAATAATTACAGCATGTTGGAAAACATTTCCAACGGGTTGAAAAACGTCACGCATTCCCAATGCATATTCGACTTATCTCTTATGCCGGGTTTTCGCAAATAGGGTCACAATATTTCCCACGGAAACGGCTACAAGACGTCTTGTTATTATTAAAAAAATAGTGATAGCAAACTGTACTGTTGAATAAATGGCACCCATTTCATTTGAATTTGCTGTGGCGTGACTTCTCTGACTTAATCGGCTTGTGTTTTTAAGTGGTAATTACGTCAAAAAAAAAAAAAAAAACATTCGGATTTTCATCCGCGGGTTAAGTTCAGACCGAGATGAAATGAGAAAACGTTTCCGGGTAGATTTTGGTCACGTGCTAGGCAACGATATTCGAGATGCAGATCGAATTTCATTTCAATCAGATCTGTACAGCGCCGCAAATGATCCCCGACCGCAAATGATCCCCAGACCGGAAATGATCCCCAAATTGGACCGCAAATGATCCCCGATGTGGACCGCAAATGATCTCCTCCGAAAAGGAGGAATGGCATGGAGTTTAGTTTCCTGGATTTTTCCTATTTTTTTTAATTTTATTTTATTTCTATATTTATTTAATTTCATCAACTAAACGATGAATTAGATAAACATAAAGAAAAGATATTCTGTTGACGTAAACTATAATTAAATTATAATTTTCATGACAAATTCATCTTATTTTCTCTTGACAATTTTTTTGAAAAATTACAGAAAAAATTCAAAGCTCGTAGACAGCAATACCATTTCTCAACAAGCTCGATCTACAACAATAATAGCTTAATGCTACCAAAACTAAGACAAAAAAATCTTGAGTGGATTAACTGTAATGCCATTTCCATGTTAAATCTGATTTCAAATGCTCATCGTTATAAGACCCCAAAAGTACAAGAAACAAATACTAAAGCAAGTGTTAATACCAACAGTAACAGCTTTCGCGATATGTTCATGTCCTTTTAGTTCGAGCGAATGAGCTAGAAATTCTGCTTCCCAACTCTACAAGCCAGTTTGACTTTTAGTTCGCATCTGCAACTTGCAGCAAGAAATTCTGGACAGGAGCAGTTCTTGGTCTTACATAGTATGTAGAGCGACTTAACACTTACCTTCACTACCCATGGGAGAAATGTGAAAATCGCATATTATTACAAACTAGAAGTAAAATGGCAGCCGTAAGCTAGTTTCGAGTAAGATTCTCAGATTAAAGAAGCCTTGCTTCATGAGAAATGGCCGGATAGGTTACACCACTACAACCACGAACTATAGAATTTCTTGCTACTGACTTTCAACGTCGATGACAAAAGTATTTTAATTTGCGTGATTGACAAAAATCGGAAACTGCACATGAAAAGTCTGTAGCATCCAAGATTTGACTAAACGTGCAGGTCAGGAAATAAGACACAACTTAGTTGAGTTAATTGAGATGCAGGATGTCAAGTGACTGAACTGACATTATTATTTTGTTAGCAATTTTCGCTTCGGTTAAATTTTCATGAAATGTTAATGCTTGTATAAAAACTGAAGGTTTGTTATTATACAAACAAAATCCGATTACAAGACATTCCGTTAAAGCTTTTTCGGCAATTATCCGAAGAACTCTTTATCATAGGAATTCAGTATATCCATGCATCATTAACTGAACGTGTACTCTGCAGAAGCTGCAAATGCTTCATACATACACACGTAAAACCTTTTTACGGCTGAAACAGTGTAGTGGCGGGTAGTTTCTTTGGTTAAAAGGTTGTCCTGTTGCGAGTGTTTCCTCTGCCTAAAATGACGATTTATAATTTAACGAGGGCATTTGCAAGAAATAACTCCCGCATTCCATACAGTAAAACGGCCCATGGTGTGATTTTTTTAAGTGATCTCTTAGGGCAGATTTTTTCCTAGACTTCTTGTTACACATAGGAAATGGACACCAGTAAATTCCATAAGAGTCAGGATTATTTATGGTAGTTTTGAGCTGGCAAAAACTGGCTCCAGACCCTACATATAATGTAACAGAGGCATTTTCACCGCCCTTGGCTACTGTCTTTGCAAAAAACATCATTTGCTGCTTCGGAATTTCTCCTACCGTTCTTGTTGTCAGCGGGGGAATTGTAGTCTCCAGGCAAATGGACTTGTATTTTGGTTGAAAAGCTGAAACAGCTAAATAATCGCGACAGTATAAACTTGCATCATTAGAGATCCTTCCCAGGTGTGGTAGGCACAGAGTATTTTCTTCCAAGTCTTCTTCCTCACTTTCCAACACAACGTCATTATTGAAATCTGCTGGAAAGATCGAGTTGTTTCTACATGTCGTGGGCAACTCGTTGTCAACAACCCTGACGCTTTCATCACTAGGTGATATGCTTCTGCTATTGATCAATGTGCTTTCCAGTTGTGGTAAGATATTGCTTATTGTACAAATGTCTTCGTCACTTTCCAAAACAAACCCAGCGTTGAAGTCGTTTCATCGCTTTCAAAAGTAGCCTCGGTGTTATTCGACAATTTGCAAGTTACCACTGAGAACTGTTGGGAAGAATCGATCTCTATCATTTTCGTTCAGACTGAATAACGTCTTTAAGTGTTCTTTCGTAGAAAAAGTCTGTAGATACTTAATCGAACTGTAAAAAATGGCAAAATAGTTGAGAGTGCTGCCACGTAATGTTCTGAAAAGCCCTGCAAATATCAAGACGAAATAATCGCTGGTGTTTTAGTCTCAGTTCAGATTGTGTTAGACGTGCCACATAATGGTTCGTAAAATCATGAAATTAGTTACCTGTTTGACCAATCAAATGCCCATTATGCCACTTGGGATTACATCACAAACAATAATCATGATTATTATACAATGCTGATGCTATCTCAATTTTGATTGGCTAAAAGCACCCCGCTAATTCTAGATGGCGCTGTGTCATCGCGTCACATCTACAGACACTGGCGTTTATGCATGTAGGTATGACGCGTTTTTGCAGACAATGGTTTTCGTCACCTGACAAGCTAGCCGGCGGTTTGAGCAAGATTGTCATGGCGGAGTCCGCTCCAAGATTCGCGTCAGTCTCAGAAGCAGATTTAGGACGCCTTGTTGACGACAAGGACGCAAAGAACACCAAACGAGCTACCAAGGCAGCTCTTAGAGTTTTACAGCAGTATTTGAAGGAGAAGAAAGTTCCCGAACCGCAAACCAAAGATGGCATCAGTAACGTTCTCAAACTATTTTCTGCCGGAGCTAGAAAAGTCGATGGAACTTCTTATTCCAAAAGCACTCTCAACAGCCTGAGATTTGGACTGGGCAGACACTTCAAGGCGACTCTTGGCTTCGATATAATAAACGATCCAGCATTTGCCGAGGCAAACAAAGTTTTTGGCGCCAAGTGCGTTGAACTAAAACGACAAGGGCTCGCCAAAGTCGAACACACGCCACCGATCTGCGAAGAAGATCTTAAAAAGCTGTACGAAAGCGATGTTTTTAACCAAAACAGCCCGGAAACGCTTCAAAACAAAGTTTTTTTCGAGGTTATGTTGTACTTTTGTCGCCGAGGAAGGCAAAATCTTCGTGAACTCAAAAAAACTGATTTTTCATTCAGCACGGATGGCAAAGGTGCAAAATATGTGTGCAAAACAACAGATGAACTCACAAAGAACCGACGAGAAAATGATGAAGGATTTGAAGGAGGCGTGATGTTCGAGAAACCAGGACCACACTGTCCTGTGGCTTCATTTGAACGGTACATACAGCACCTGAATCCCTCAAACGAATTTTTGTTTCAGCGGCCGAAGAAAAACGCCGGCATATCTGATCAAGTGTGGTACGATAACATGGTTGTCGGAGAGCGTTTGCTCGGTGAAAAAATGAAAAGGATCTCTCGAGAAGCCAAACTTTCAAAGTGTTACACCAATCACTCGATCAGGGCAACGGCGGTTACAATCCTGGACAAGTCAGGGTTCGAAGCAAGGCATATCATGGCGGTGAGCGGGCACAGAAATGAATCCAGCATTCGGAGCTACAGCAGGACTGACATTTCAACCAAGAGAAAAATGTCGGAAACCCTGACGACAGAGTGCGAGGTGAGAGGTGAGGAAGTGGCTATTAATCCGCACCAGTTATCTCCTGTTATTAGCCTTTCTCAAGAGGAATTTATTGTACAGAACTCTCATTCAGAGATAACGAAAAATTTTAATTTCTTTAACTGTAATGTCAACATTCATTAAACGCAAATCGGGAACATTTTTCATAAGACCGTACAACTTAACTTTAGAATTTTGTTCAAAAGTTTCAGTTCGATTCAGTTTTTCCTGAAACGTTTTCAGATGTTTTAAGCTTAAATCCTTTCTGTAAACCTTTTGAATTCCGCTTTACACGTTATTCACGGCTGTCATTAATAAAGATGTTTACACTGAAACGTGTCATTGCGTGGCTTACTTTGTTGTTGTTGTTCTGTGAAATGTCTCAACGCTTGTACATTTATAATTGTATAATAAAACAATTATTGGATTCGGTTTTCGCATGATAGCGAAATTATCAAGGCCTCGGTTTGTGTTATCCGCCTCAGCCTTCGGCTTCGGCAGATAACACAAACCTCGGCCTTGATAATTCTCGCTATCATGCTCAACCTCATCCAATAATTGCTTAATAGCAAGCCACAAGAATTCTTACTTGTTGCGCTCGATCAAAGATGATGCAGTATCTTTACAACAAACAGGATTGAAAGGCACACTGTTTTCGCTTAGTCTGATTCTTTTGGAATGTACTTGATAAATGCACCGTAAAATCTGAACCAATGTCGATGGAAAACAAATGTTGAGCAGTTTAGCTTTACGCCGCTTACCCGCCAAAAAGACAAAATGGCGCGAAGCGAGTCGACAAAGCTCTGGTTGTGATCGTGTGTCTTCCACTGAGTTGAATGAAACCTCTTGACTAATGGAAATAAACGAATCGAAGGAATGTCTTTCCTGTTGGAAAAGCCAATTGCTTGGCAGATAGGTAAGTGATTTTCAATATAAGAGCTTACATATACTTTATTGAAAATAGCGTTCTGAAAGCATGGATTTCTTATTACTATTGCGTTTACTTTATTTAGCTTCTTGCTTCCGCGAGATTATTTCATCCTGCAAGTGGAAAGAATACGTTTCACCTAGTATAGGATACACCCTAAATAAAATCGTTGCAAAGCCATTTTTGCAAGGAACAAAATTTATCTTTTATTCTGTGTGTGCAAAGGTCAAAGTCTTTGGTGTCGTTTACGGTAGAGGTCGCGGTTTATGTCAGCCCTGAATGCAGCTGTGCTAGTGCCGGATGCCACTATCATGTTTGTTGTTAGAGTACCGGAGCAGGGCCACTTCGGACCACCTGTTTTACTTGTGTCAAAATCTTTTGAAGAACAAAGCATAACACAATAGGTACCTTTGTGATTCAATGAGATGTAAACAAGTGGCCCTGTATTCTTTTAATAGCCAGAGTACCGAAACCTCGCTCTTTGTTTTTTTTTTTTTTCTTTAACTCGTTGAATTTGTAAACAACTTGCGTTTTCGTCAATTAACAAACCTCTGATCCCATCGATAAGAATCGGACATGGAAACAGTTTTCAAAAAACACTAATTTATTTTGCACAAGATCATTTCTGTTACCTTGATTTACATTCTTCCTCATTTGAAGATTCGAATTGAAAAAAGGAGAATATTACATCAATTACTGCCTATCACCCGCAGTCCAGCACGCGTGAAGTTGGCGTTTTTTTGTTGATGCGTAGTAGGTGATTGATATTCTGCAGGGCACCTTTGCTGACACATCAGGATCTATTGTGATTAAAATAATTTCCTTTGTCATTGGTAGAATGGGTAACTTAGTTCCCACATACAACATTTGATATCTCAGTTGCGGTTTTGAAATGTGCCACACGCTTTGCACAACGAACAAGAGTCACAAAAGAAGCGCTTATGAACAGCCTTTTGCAAACAATTTGAACGTTAATTTATTAGAACTATGCGTTATGAATTTCCGCCTAAAATGTAATCAATTAGAAAACGCATCACATAGCTTATCTGTTTTTAAAGCTTGTACCAAGTGTCTGGTTAGAGAAGACCTGTGGAGAGAGATGTTTCTGTAATTTCACTGAAAATTCTATTTACAAAGTGCCGGAAAAATATAATTTTAGTCTATCATTGT
>JAHPZR010015371.1:0-22500 GCA_019787425.1 Platygyra sinensis | reverse complement strand
AATATTTTGACCAGTCAAAAAAGAGACTCTTCTGAGCTAAAATTGATTTGGCCAGTCAACACAACCGGCCATGCACCGTTCAAAAATTATTTCGAGCCCTGTGTGCTAGGCAACAATATCCAAGAAACATCCATCAAATTTCATTTTGTTCATATGTGATCAAAACAATGGTTTTCAGGCAGACAACATTCACTTCTGAGTATGTAAAATTATAATTATGATGAATCTTCAAACTTTAGGCTTTTTAAACTACAAGAAGGATACCTGGTGTTTACAAATGAATTGAAAATCTTGTGTGAAACAATGCATTTTGCTGTTATTTTGTGTCCGTCAAGCCTCAGTTTGTCATTGTTTCTGACGAAAAGAAAAAAACAACATGACAAGAAAAGCTTTTGAACACCGGTAAACTCCACCGGTAAACTTTGGAGTACGAAATATGTTTTAATGAATGTTCAGATTGTTTTAAAGTAATTTGGTTTTATCAACTGGGTTGATAATGTGAATTGGCCACCGTAAAGAGATTCGGAAGCTGACTTTTTTCATCAGGGTGAATCCTTGCTGTACAGTAGCTGCTGTAATTTAAAATTGAAAGCGACATTATGTGTTTGTATACTGTTTTCTCAGTGAATTGTAGCAAGAGTGCCAGTCACTGGCCCTGCTTGTTGAAACTAGAACAGAAAAAAATAATTACTGTAAAGCGGTAAGCTGGTTTAAGGAAACTGGTCGATTCTAAATTGGAAATGTTTGATGACCAGAAGCTAGAAAGCAAAAGACTAAACTGTATCACAGTGAAGTCCAGTATGGTAAATGTTACACTCTAGATTAGATTGTATATAGTTGTGTATTTTATGAGGGCCACAAGTTTATTAGCCTTTGGCTATTAAGTGCTACTCTCTTTAAATAAAGGTTTTACTTACTTACTTACTTGCTTACTTACTTGCTTGCTTGCTTGCTTGCTTGCTTGCTTGCTTGCTTGCTTGCTTGCTTGCTTGCTTGCTTGCTTGCTTGCTTGCTTGCTTGCTTGCTTACTTACTTACTCTAAATGTTTTGTTTTCATTACATGCACTTTTAATGTTTTGTTCTCTGAGTACACTCACTTAATGACTTCCAGTTGAACGTCTGTGTATGATGGTCGGTGGCGAGGGCTTTTCCTCCCGCAAGGTTATTAAATTCAATTTTTGGCTCACAGAGAAGAACTTTATATTTTAATTCAAGCAAGACATTAGAACATCTTAATTGGAGGCAGTTTTTCTTTATATTTTTACCACTGTAAAGGTATACACTGAACGCAAATATGGTGGGCCACTTGGTCAGAGCCCGGGACAAGCTACATACATGAAAGCAAGGGTAGCCCGTCATTGATGTTTTGCTTTCACAATGCTTCTTCAGAAAACTCTTGCTTCGTCGTCGATCTGTTCTGTTTTATTTTGCTGTGGCTACGGGTTGCTGTGCTTCTGAATGTGACAAGAAGGGATAAAAATCTTCCTTCCTTCACCTCTAAGGGATAACAGTAGATCAATGCAATTAGTTGAGACGAAGAAAAGAAGTTCACTGAGTTTGCGATCGCCACGGGAACTTAAGTTTATTTGCTACGTTTCAAGATAGAAGATCCCAGAAAAATTGTTTAAATGACAAGCTTATGTGGTGTCTGGTGGTGTTATGACACGATTTTCATGGCCAGTGACCTGACCAGGTTGAAGAAATGCTCTTCCTGAAAAACATTCTCTGTCTCAAATGAAGAGGTTGTCTATGTTGGCGTCCACTCGCACAGAATCGCACAAAGCAAATACTACAGTGTAATAACCAAGAAGTGAATTAACTTCAACCGCAACGTCATTGAAACCAGTAAAAGCACTGAGCCAAGTAACAATGCCTCGGAGCTAATTGTGATCACTTACACATTTTCTAAGATCTTCCAACCTGAACTTAAACAGTTCTTTTGGTGATCGTGAACTCCTTGCCTCCATGTGTTTGGTTTCCTCTCAGAGATAAACAAGGAAACTGAAACAAAGACACTTTCTCTGCAGTAAAAGACATAACTATATCTTCTAGTGGCATACAGGACCAGAGATAGCTAATCGATGATGAATGACATCAATTGGTAATCAATGAGTAATCGATGAGCAATCAATTGATTAGTCATTGATTATTGGCGATGATCAATGAGTAATCGATGAGTAATTGAAGCCCAAAAATTTTGTGGCTTATCGATTACTCATTGATGACATCAATTACTCATTGATGTAATTGATTACTCATCGATGACCCATTGATTGATCACTCATCGGCTGTTATTCTGCACACGACAGAAAGACACTTTTCTTGCTTTCTTGTACCAGTGTTTTTGTTTGTGACTCTTTTATCTGTGTTAGATGCATTTTTCCGTGTATCTGAAGTTCCTGTTGACGATGTGGAGACGCAAAGTGCAATCACAAATACAGATGATTCTCAATTGTGCAATATTTCACTTTATGCAACTCTTTATTTTATAACAAAACAATTGAACAGTAACCAATTAACCAGTCTGAAAATGGAACTAACAAGGTATGCTGACAAGAATATACTTCATGGATATGGCGGTTTTTTGTGTGGTTCTTTGTCAGCAAAACTAAAACTGCTTCTGCTTAGGGAAATATCTGTCTTAGGCAGTTACATAACCAGCTTGACTATTGAATATTTGTTCACGTTACGATTTTTTGGCCTCTGAGCTAATGGATAAAATTCAATGACCAATTGATGAAATCGACGACTAATCGATGCAATCGATGACTAATCGATGACCAAAAATTTTGTGGCCTATCGATTAGTCATCAATTACTCATTGATCATCGGCAATAATCAATGACTAATCAACTGATTACCTATGGATTACCTATTGATTACTCATTGATTTCACTGATGTCATCCATTAGTTTTGTCTGGACAGGAACACAAAAACGCGTAGGGAGGGTGAAACAAGATGGACCAAATTGACGACGAAGCAAGACTTTTCTTAGAAAGCATTGTCAAAACAAAATATTAAAGCCTAACTAGCATCGCTTACATGTAAGCTTTCACGCGACTTGTCCAGGGGCCAACCGAGTGGTCCGCCATATTTGCATTCGGTATACTCTTGACTTTTCTGGAAAGTGTGATGACGTAAATGGCACCTATTTTTAGTGACAACACTAAATATATGAAGAACAGACATTTTTGTCACTGACAAAAACAATATTTACAGTGAAAACCCTATCTCAATCAGATAAAATGGCATAGAGTTGCAGGTAATTAAAGAAATTCAAAATTCCTGCCACATGACCATATAATAATATGGTTAAAATTAAGGGGTTTTAAATGCAAAAAAATGAATGTATTCACAACAGAGAAAAGACAAAGCTGCATACATGTAGGATCAAAATTGCAGTTTTTTTGACTTAGCATAATTACATGTACTATGTGGTGCTATGATGCATATTTCATCACAAATGTATCATTATGACATCATAGTGATTGTCATGACAGAGCTGGAATTCATTTTTCTGTGCAAATATACTTAGCAATGATTCACACAGTCTAGTGTCAGCGACGTTGGCGGTAACGTCCGCGACATTTAAGTTCAAGACCCCTTGTAAAATCAGGAATCTTTTAAAATGAAATCAAGCTTTTTGGTTCACATAGTCTCTTAACTGTAGATATTTGAAGCAGCTCATATGAAACCCCTGACACTTCACAGGGATTTTGAATAAATGCTAGACAGTGCACTCAACATTGTGATTGTTTCTTTATGTAACGTTGCAATGGTGCCTTTTTTAGTTTTATTTCTTCAACAGAAATCAGTGAAGTGGGAAAATTTTGTAGCCCAATTAACATGTCAGCAGGCATAAGCATGTGCATGAATGGAAAACTGGACAGCTCTTTTTTAACATTTATTTGTGTTAGATTAAAGTTTCAATATTGTGTCTGAATGTGAGGTCCGCAACGGTGGAATTGCCCTATAAGGTGTGTTTAGTACATGTGTTTTCAGCACATGTAATGCTGCAATCTCTTTGACCAGTACTGTACCATGAAAGGACTAGAAATATTTCTTCTCAGCCACGGTTGGGATTGTACTCCACTGAGGGGTTACTGGGCTGGCATATACACAAGTACATACATGTAAACTTTGTATTATACCTGGTTGAAGAGAGGTACTGTGAGAGTAAAGTGCTCTGCTTCAACGTAACAAGAACTCAACACAGAGACAATGACTCTACACGATGAGTCCATGTATTATTGCACAATATCCTAGAACCTGTTTTGAGTGGACACCCTGTATTAAACGGACACTGGTCAGGGCCCCAATGCTGTCTTTTTAACACAGCCATTCTAAACTCTTCTAGTCATTCAAAACTTTACCTAAATCCTCTTCACAGACACCTTGAAACTGCAAAGAAGCAGCCATCATTTTGTTAAAAAGCATATGAAACAGCTATCAAATCACGGAATAGTTAGGCTGGTTAGCTTAACCAATCAGAAAGCACTATTTGTGATAGCACTCTGGTATATTTATACTCATGTTTAATTACTTGCCCTTCTGAGAATCTGGTTTTTTTTTTATTTCTAAATTTTAGCTATGTCAGCAATTCAAGAACACCTTTTGGCACTCTTCAAGTTGGCAGTGGTGTACAACTGTTCAAAGCGTGAAGTCTGTGGAAAACTGATTGGGATACCACTCTATGACAACTGGTACATAGGGAGAGTTCCACCAGGCCTGGACATGCTCAACAAAACCAAAGGTCAAGCTGCTCCATCATCTTCTTTTGTTGGATCTATCAAAGATGTGCAAGTAAATGAAGAAACTATCAACTTTGCAGGTAGTACATTTAATATGTAACTGGACATAAATGAAAGGCCGCAGGCAGGAATGTCCCCTAGATTTTTCGGCCAACTTGAGGGTGCTCAAAAATAGCTGAATATTGGCATGTGGCAGGGCTTGAAGTTAACTTTTTAGTCCACTTGCAAAGTTTTGCTAGTAACTAGATTTTTTACACAGAGCAAACTAGTGAGACCACTAGCAAATTTTTTCCAAATGTGTGGGAGACATGGATGAATCCAACTCACAAACGTTTGCTAGTAGATATTTTTCTCACTCGCAGCTTGTCAAAATCACTTGCATTTTGTGAGTTTGCAAGTGTTAATTTTGAGCCCTGCTGTGGGCTTCGTTTTACCTGAGAAACATTGCTCTGAAAGTTTTGGGCTGGGTTGCTCTTTGTTTCTGAGAAATAACTTATGCAAAAACTCAGTTTTCCAAGCGGCATCTTTTGGAGATCTGTTGTCAAACGGAAAACAAAAGAAACCCTATGATTAGTTTGCTGGACATGACACAAACAGGCAGACCTTTTATATTTTATAAAGTCAAAACCAAATCCAATAAAAGCTTAGCTGTCTCTTAAGTCAAAGGAAAATACACGCAGCATATAGAGCGGAAAATCTGGGAACGAATTGTGTACATCTCTTATTGTGATGTGAAAACAACACGTGAATCGATAGAGCATCAAAGGAAAAACCAGCTTTGACAAACATGTTAGTCATCAACACATTTCAAAGAACCGAAATGTGGTCTGAAACTTCAGATGCAGCTGAATGTAATCGATTTATTAGCATTTGAATTCAGATTGATCCGGGCAGCAAAGTCCAAGAGCAGTTCTTGCCATGAAAAAAAAAACCCTCTCATGATTTGTGGCCCATTTGCCAAGGGTTGCTAGCAACAAACTTTGGAAACCAAGAACTCGTTTAAGACTCCTAAAATATTACCATGTTCCAGGCTCTCTGTCAGTCGGGGATTAAAAAAGCGGGCGGGCGACGAGTGGTGTCTGGTAGGAAAAAGGAGATGTCAGGAGAGCCTTGTAAGCATTGTTTTAAAAACCTTATTCTGGTATACCAGCTCCTGGTATACCCTCTGATTGGTTACTTTTGACAGTTTATATCAACACCTTGTCTGTTTGTCTGAAGCAAAGTGACGTCGCTTAACATCATGGTGAGCATGATACATGTACATGCGCGTGATTTTGAGGAGTTCAAATTCACTCATGCGCTTAGAATGGAGTAAAGAGCGCGTCGGATCAATCTGGCCCCTGGATAGATGTTTCTGCCATTATTCCCAGCCATTTCGGGGGAAGTTTGCATTTTTTTTTAGATGGTTTCCGCTGTTTGTAATGTGTAAATATAAATAAGCTTTTAAATAATTTTCTCCGCCATAAAACAAAAGCCGGAAATCTGTCAGTGTTCCCAAGTCATGTCTGAGGCTGCTACATGTATAACGTTACGAGAAAGCTATATGTCTTAGAGTTGTTCTTCTGTTCCTTGCATCAGTTTGATCGAGCTTTTGTCTCTCGAGCTCAATGTTTAGGTTTGTAACTCCTTTGTTCGTTGACAGAGGAACCAGATGATTCAAATGTAGCTGTTTGCGTGCAAGTCTGTTTGGCGTTTTGCGTGTTGTATATGCCCTTGTTTTAATTTGGCTCTGTTCTTGCAAGACGATATATTTAGACACTATATTTATATTTAGTTGTGTATTCTTAATTTATTATGTTTGTGGAATACCTGTAAACTAGCTGGCGTGCTTTCACAGACCCCGACTTCGGTGCCGTCTGTGAAAGCTCGCCTTTGTTGTAGCTAAGTGTATTTTCACAATAAACTCTCTATTGTATTATTGTATTATTGTATTGTATTGATCCTCCATATGGGTCTAATCCTTTGCCGATAGTTAATTTTCTGTACGTCTACACACAGAGACTTCTACACTCAAAGAGATTCTCTGATGAGACGCAGCAGACATGAACGATCACAGAAGAATGCAACATAACACACTGTGAAGATCAGCTTGGCCTCGTGAAACTCACGTGAGTAACTCTATACCAGAACATACGGAGATTTTGACATTTCACATTTGACATTTTGACACAAGAAACGGTTTCTTTTTTCAAGTGGGCGGAATGAGGTTTTTAAAATGCTTCCAGGCTCTCCCGCCCTCTCCTTTTTTCTCCCGGATACTGCTCGCCGCTGATCTCACTTGTCGTCAGCTCGTTTTTTCGATCATCCTCACTGACCGAGAGCCTGGAACAGGCTACTAAAATATGTCTTGTATTGACTGCCATGTGTCCCTGCAGGTGAGGTGTAAAGACCCTTTCCAGCATGCATTGCCATCACATTCTGCACACTTAAATTCTTGAATTGGTAGCTGAAGGGACTGTCATGTTACATCACACAGTAGACCAGATTTCTTGGAACTTTCTGACCATGAGTAGGCCAGTTATGTATTACCTTAGGCCTCTTTTTTGAAGCGAGTCTTGGTGCTCATCTTTTCATATGCAAAACAATTTTCATTCACATGAAAATGAGTTTAATTTGTGTGTGAATGAAAATTGATTTGCTTATGAAAGGATGAGCACCAAGACTCGCTTTGAAAAAGAGGCCTGAAGTAATTTGGAAATGGCCTATTTCTCTGATATTTTTGATCAATGCACGATAATGTAAAAAATATCCTGGTCCATCCATTTCTTTGCATGCAGACTCCTCCAAATCATCCAGCTCTATTTCATAATTGATGTACTTAATATCGAAGTAATGCAAACGACGACAGAGTACGCAAACTCAAAGCATACAATGGATACCTTTTAGAAACAAAATTGACAATCTTACCCCTTTTCAGTCCCCATCTTATCAACTGTTTTAAATCTTGGTTCAGTTCTTCATCTTCCTTCCATGTGTAGTTCCTCAATCCTGCTGCCATGTTCACATGAGAGTCAAAGGCCTATTGTCTACCCTTCTCAATGCATCATGGGCTATGGCACCTCTGGGTCATGACCATTTTTAGTGCAAAGTGCACTATTGGCAGGGATGGTTTAGGGGGCTGCTGTTCGCTAAGGCACTAAGCACTAAGCACTAAGGCCATAAGGTGTAAACTTTAATGTTTGTTTAATTAGCCTTGTTTTGAGCGGGTGGGGTAGGTACCTTTGATTGCTACGTAAAACGTACCATACTTACATAAGTTTTTTCGTAACATCAGAAAACTATGTATGGTTCCAATATTCTCTTGTTATCCTTGTGGTACTATTCTCTTAAGAACAAAAGCGATTTACACGAAGCGCAGATGCGCAGATTGATTAGCGTTAGTGTTAACTATATGTTGGGTCGATGCATTTCATACACAATATATTATACACAAACGTTTAGTGCTTTTCCTTGCGGTTGAACACAGTATGTAAGACGCATGCGCTCCAGCATTGTCAGCATGATACAATCCGTTTTTGAGATCAGATTCATGCGTGCGATACCACACTCTCGTCTTAACGGCCAATAGCAGTCATATTTCGGGTAATATCAGTTCCCCCTTTTAGTGCAAAGAACGCTTTTGTGACAGCGTATCTTTTGGAATCATTCCTTGCTCGGTTCAAAAATGCCGTGTACATGTGCTGTTTTCAAACTACTTCGTGTTTGCTAAGCTTTAAACAGGGAAACGAATGGATCTTCTCAGTCGCTTGTTTATTTTCTCTCCTATGAAAGAGAACAAGAAGTTCACAAATGTATTTACCCGAAACACTTCCAAGTTAACGGCATCAAATATTACTGTAGACACTGTGGCACTCATGCACGGAAACCACAAATAAATTTAGTCAGTCTTTGAGGGGGCGCATTCACCTATGTAGGACATAATATCGGTCAAGTTGAAATGCTTCTCGGTTGTATTAATCGATATTGTTGTGTATTTTGAACTGGTTTACTGTTAACACCATCGGTGGCAACCTAATAAGATCGTGCTATTCCGAGACACGACGTGACTATTTGATAATTAAATTAGTAATTGTTTATCGTATATTAAAGACTTATGCGCTCGTGGGTTCAAATCCCATCTGGGGCTCGGATTTTTTCTGAGCTTTCCATAATTTCAATATTAGTTTATCAGTGATATGAAAATTTGCCTCTTGATTGAAACAAAATCATTCCTCTTCCAATTTTTTCATAAGTAAATAACATTATTTCATTTTTCTCAGGAAAAAAGCGAGCATATCTTCTTTGTATGTTTAAGGGTATCATGTTACAAACTTTGCGAGAAAAACAAAAGTATCAAGTTACAAACGTTGGCGTTGAAAAACTAAAAGTATCACGTTTGCTAGTTCAACGTATTAATGAATTTAGAATGAGCGAAATTCCACGTAAAACACCACAGTAAAATTTAAAACCGTCTTGACAAACAGTAATTGTAAGTTATTTTTGGGCCTTAAACTAACAAGTTACATACTAGTAATAGTTCTCACTAAATGTGCCCCCGCTTCTATTTTATCCCTCAAGGGTATGACATTCTTATTAAGTTTCACTGCGTATAAGGAAACTATTATTTATTGTATGAACTAAAATTTAATTTTTTTTCGTAAACTATATCACTCATACTGTTCAAGTAACTTAGGCATCTGACAAAGTATCAACTAAGTTAACTAAACCAACAAATTCTTTTAACTCATTCAATCACATGATATTCGTTACATAATACTTTCATTCTGGAAAAAAATTATCAAACCACTCTGTTGTTCTAGTTTGATACTGAAACAAACCATTTGTCTTGATCTACGAGGAACTCTACGAGCAAACGTATCTCGAAAACAGAACAGAAGTTGAGATATTCTTCTGAGATGTAAACAGAAGTATCGCGTTTAAGTCGCCATCTATGCAAATTGGAGTCAAGCTTTTTGTCCTCAACGAAAACGCCGCAAAATATTTACATTTGGATCCCTGCCAGTTAATCCAGCCGTCTCATGGGCTCTACGCCACGTAAGATTACTCAGTAAAAATAAGCGATCCAAATAAATGTGATCTTTACACGCGTGGTGTTCGGGTCGAATCTGTCGTCCACGTTGCTGATTTGTGTCCGACAAACCAACTTGTGTACCTTTGAGGACTCTACGAGCAAACGTATCTCGGGAGCAGAACAGAAGTCGAGATTTTTTTCCGAGATGTAAACAGAAGTATCACTTCACGGTCGCCATATATGCAAATTGGAGTCAAGCTTTTTGTCCTCAACGAAAACGCCGCAAATCATTTACATTTACATTTGGATCCCTGCCAGTCAACCCAGCCGTCACATGGGCTCTACGCCATGTAAGATTACTCAGTAAAAATAAGCGATCCAAATAAACGTGATCTTTATACGTGTGGTGTTTGGGTCGAGTCTGTCGGTCTATCGACCCCGTTGATGATTTGTGTCCGACAAATCAACTTCTGTACCAAACAGTTCTATCTGGTACTGCTGAATAACCTTTGAATTCAAGATATGAAGAAATCACTGTGATGACAGATGCTCGCCCTGGAAAATATTTTGGCAAATATTTTCCTCTCCTCCTCGTGCAGCAAATAGTATCTTCCTCGATCTCTTCGTCGTGTTCGTGGTTGCAAGAATTACCCATGTAGCATTGCCTTGCGAGCTGACTGAATGAAAAATTAACCGGGACCACCGTGCGCGCCTAGTTTCGTCAAATCGGGATTGATTCGCATACTACACCAATATTTCATACATTCTTTATACGTATACGCGGGGGAGACTATAATGCCTCCTCGGGTTTTGGCCTCTGGGCCAAAACCCTGCGGGGGCAACAAGCAGCTGATGACTCAAAACGTACTGACAGTCCTGCATAACACTCTGCACTATCTGAGATTGTCTCACTAGTTAGTGCAAAGTGCACTATTGGCAGGGATGGTTTAGGGGGCTGCTGTTCGCTAAGGCACTAAGCACTAAGCACTAAGGCCATAAGGTGTAAACTTTAATGTTTGTTTAATTAATTAATTAATTAATTAATTAATTCCAATTAATTAATTAGTGTTGTGTTGAGGGGGTGGGGTAGGTACATGTACCTTTGATTGCTCACCCATTCTCAGCTAACAGGGACAATCACCAGTTCAAAAAGATGAAAAAAAAAGTTTTGCCGATCGTCCTGTCAGTAAATGCTTCTAGTAGAATAATAATCAGCCTTTTATTTTCTAAATTTGGACAAGAATCGACTCATTGGTTTATGAGTTACAGCAAAAAAATGGTTAGCCCCTCCATTGCCATAAAAATAACTATTTTTTTGGCTTATTGTGAAAAAAAGTTCATAGAAACGAAAGAACCAGTTTCTTTCATGCAAAACTCTGTCTTCGTTTCGAAAGAGCAAGGTACAGAAAAATCCATTTTACTTTATTTCCTACTGATAACATAAATTCAGCCAAAAAATTTTCATAACAAAATCGCGAATGAGTTCCTATTTACTGCATTATGAAATAAATTGTTTTCTTTTCTCTCTTGTTTCTTATTTCCAAGCAACAGCAGTTTCAAAAAAAGCTTAAATTTAGACATCAGAACTTAAGGTTTTTGATAGGTGGTTCGTTATTAATGCTTTCGGATTTCGTATTTACCAAATGGGGTGTTAAGCATGGTAACGTAATTTACAAATTCGTAACTGATAACAACAACATCATTCCATTTCACTATTTTACAAATTCTGAAACTAAACAAACGTTAACGGATGACTGTTTTAGGCCTTTGAATGTTTATAGGAATCTTTTCGAAAAAAAAGTCTGAAAATCACCATATTCATCAAAAATACCTTTTGAAAATCATTAAAAATCCAGCAAAGTGTTAAGGTCAAGTGCAAACTGGAACTACAGTAGGTACATGATATTTTTCGACCCTGAAACTAGTTGTCCTGGGACTGTTTAAAACAAATGTCAGTCCAACGTCTTAGCAAATAGTCAAACTACGTACTTTCCAATACAACAAATATATGGTAATATAAGTTACAGTCATACTTGTGTGCTGAAAGAGAGGCACATTTGCATGCCGTAAGGGAGAGAAATCCACAAATCATCGTAACTGTAGCTAAGTTAAATGTAGGAAAACTGTTAAGAGCAAGACTCAATATACAAACTGCTTCCGTATGAAGCTCATTTAAAGCTTGTAGCTTCCATGACGTTGTTCAATCAGCTCAATCGTTGCCTCTGTTAACTTGAAGGCGTGGTCGGTTTTGCCGACAGGAATGGGAGCCTCAATCACACAGAGAATACTCTTTCTTTCCAACCAGAAGACATCTTTTTGAGCAGGCCACTTGTAGACCTCATTAAACTCTTTCTCGCCAATTTAGTCGCTCCTGCCATTGCCTTGCGAAGCCTGTATTTCTTAACAATTCGCCCACAGATTATATTACGAATTACTTGCTTGCCGGCAGTTGTCTTGTTTTCCTGAGAGGACTCACAAATTTCATCCACTAATACGTTACTGAAAAGGAACCTCCCTTTCAAGGACTCGTCAGCTCTCTTTGGGTTGAGACCTGCTTCTCGAAGCTGTTTATTTAATTTGTTCTGCTTTTAGGGGTTATCTCGTCAGCATTTTTGGAGCGTTTGGCACTGGCACCGTTAACAAGCCTCTCATAATCGCTTGCTCACTCTTTCGTTTGCTCTTTCCAAGTGGGATATGCGCTCTTCAAGTGACGCAAATTTCTTCCTAGCACGTATTGATGTGGGTGTCTTTTTTCCTCCTTCGTTAAAATCTATTTTAACCACCAATCTGCTTTTCGAAGTGGTAGGTTCTTCATTTGTCCTTCTTCGCCTTGATTTTCTATGTTTGTTGACACTTTCCCTGATCTTTTCAAATCTCTTTTCCAATTCAGTTTTGGAGAGACGGTAAGATGGTATTATTTTGGGACTCTTTTGACCTCGCTATTTAGATATGCCCTGCCTTCTTTGGCCTTTTTTTGCTCTCTGTACGCTTTCTGAATTTCTGCTCTTGTTTTCGCCATGACTGGCTGAAGAGAAATTGTTTACCCATTTTATTACTAACTGAAACTACCAGCAGGACACAACATCTCCAGCAAGGAATGACAATTTTACACACACACTTTATTGTAAACGATCTTCAATTATGGCTCATTGTGCGGTTAAAACTGAAACAAACATGAACAAAACAAACTTTAAAGCGAAAACAGTACAAGTTAAAACTCATGACAATAACGAAGACTTACATTTGTAATGCGATGCTGGGACTGCCTACAAACGGCTGAGACGTGATTGTGATTTTATCAGAAACTGCACTCGATGCTTAGATTTGGATATTAACTCTCCGATTCGCACAGCGAAAACTTAAAATAAATGCACACCCCAAAAACTATTTGAATAAATCACACGACGATACAAGCGACACATTCCAACCCGTAGTATGAAGCAATACAAAGAATATACACATTAATTAATACAACGCACGTTAACACCATTTGAGGCGTTACGATCTAACACCGGCCCCAAGTGTCGACACGAGAGCGAGACACTTAAAAATTACAACATTAGATCGATCGGCTATGAAATTGCATATACACGGTTTGATGGCAACATAATAAGTGTACGAAATAATCTGACAATGAAAAAACGTAACACTACCACGCGCAGTACTAGGCGGCTAATTTCACTAAAGCCGTAAACATATTGTTCATTGATGTCCATTAATTCACGTGACAAGGCAAAGTTTTAACTTGATTGAGCAGCCTTAATGTTTCATTTACTGAGATTCATCTCCTTCAACAAGAAGACAAAGCTTGTCGACCGGTCTCTCGAGAATTGTTGACTTGACAGATACTTTTGCGCGTCGAACAAACCCTTTCTTATCGGGAAGGACTTCGACGATTCTTCCAAGGGGCCACGAATTACGATGGGAATTCTCGACAGAAACCAGGACGATATCTCCAACGGCCAAATTTCTGCGTGGTCGTAGCCATTTCTGTCTACCTTGGAGCAACGGCAGGTACTCCGTTGACCATCTTTTCCAGAAGATATCTGCCAAATACTGCACTTGCCTCCATCTGCGGCGTGACAGCTGATCCTCTCTTCTAAATAGCCCTGGCGGCATTGGTGACTCTGAGCGCAAAAGCAACAAATGATTGGGAGTCAAAGGCTCCAGATCTTGGGGGTCAGTGGAAACTGTCGTGATTGGGCGGCCATTCATAATGCTCTCCACCTCGCACATTAAAGTAACCAGGCCTTCGTCGTCGGTAGTCTGCTCTCGGAGTAACGCCTAAAGTATCTTCCGAGCCGTATGAATACATCGCTCCCAAACGCCTCCGTAATGCGAGCCGTAAGGGGGATTGAAGGACCACTTGACGTTTCTTTGCAACAGGTTTTCGTGGATTTTCTCTTGATTCCAGGTGTTGATGGATTCACGGAGCTCTTTCTCACCGCTTGAAAAGTTGGTGCCGTTGTCTGAACGAATCTCCTTTACTTGGCCTCTTCTCGCTATGAACCTTCTCAGTGCCAACAGAAAGGAATCGGTGTCCAGACTGTGCGAGACTTCAATATGTACCGCTCGAATGGCCAAACAAGTGAAAATACAGTACCGATCAAAAGTAAGTTACCACCGTCTCGCGAGACGCGTCTCGTTTCTCGCGAGACTCGTCTCGAGAGAAACGAGACGAGTCTCGAGAGAAACGAGACAAGTCTCGTTTCTCGCGAGTGCACTGGAAGTACCAATACTACACATTCGTCGATATTCGAAACCTGTTTTGTGTATTTGGACTTCAGTATCATATCGTATTGATTAGCGCAGTAGACACGATTTTTCATTCTTATCAGCAATGCGTGTGAACCATGTGTGTATTGTTTAATATACATCGGCGAGACCTTTTTTATTACAGCCAGACTTGCTTAACATTTAGTTTTTGTAAGTACATGCACGATAAAAGTTGAAGGTACATGTATCTGAACCATCGGCGAGTCACTCGTGTTTACAAATATGTTTTACAGTTGTATCAATTCTCTTGGTTGTATAATTCTTAAAGAAGGTTTGTTTGCAACCCTAAACGTGATTCAAACAGTTAATAATCAAAATGTAGTGTTCTTTAAACAACATTTAGAGTTTTGACACCCGATCTACGAAGCCGCGATCGTGATCAATAAGTCAACACAGCAGCGCCGCCGACATGTATGTTTTGCCAACTATCACTCCCGACTGATTTGTCGGGAAACTCGACTAACTTTTTATCCAAAGATTGTGAACATACGTAGCGACGCAAAGTGATCCGTTGAATAAGTTATAATTAAACTTGTGAATACGCGCTTTGCACATGAAGCCTCGATTAACTTTTTATTCAAAGGTTGCGAACACACGAAACCACGCTTTGATAAATCGCTTCACTTCACATTCGCCGAATAACTAACTTATTTATGATTGTGCACACATGCGAATTAATTACGCTTAAAAGCAGACTTGCTGCGAAAATTGATATTGTAAAAAAGTATGTATTAAAACTCTATCCATGTACCCCGGCACAAGAGGACATAGTGTGGAGGAAATGTGTTGTTGCCATCGACGAATTTTTGCGAAGGAAAAGGCGGGATGGTCGGGAACGACGAGATTAAATATGCTCTATTTTTTATTTTACAGTAATTAATTAATATATTTGAGTGTGCTAAAATCCGCTTTCTTAGATTGTACGGTCATTTCGTGCGAAACAGGCCAGTGCGTGAAATAGTCATTA
Source organism: Platygyra sinensis (assembly GCA_019787425.1). Lineage (NCBI taxonomy): Eukaryota > Metazoa > Cnidaria > Anthozoa > Scleractinia > Merulinidae > Platygyra > Platygyra sinensis. The sequence continues at coordinate 6,994 of JAHPZR010015371.1, read as the reverse complement.
AAAGTCTTTAGAAGCGGAGGTTTTTCGCATGTTCAAAGTTCATGTACGTAAAATTGAGAGACGACAATATAGTGTCGCGGATTTAAGCGCACTCAAATGCAGTAATGCTGTTCGAATGGAAAAGTTTCCGTTGTCGTGAATGTATTTTAGAAAAGATCACGACTCTTAAGACTAGCTGGTCAATGTTAATAATAGTTATGTGCAAATATGGTAATAAAAGTGCGTTTATGTGTTCAGAAGTCGGATCATGCATTTTATGGGAGGCCTCGACGCAGTATCGACCGATCTAGAAATTGTTTATTCACATACCGCTCATAATCTTCACTGTCGAGCAACAAAAATTCTATCTGCTAAAGAGTGTATTGTGCCATTTGAAAAAAACCGATTTATATCAAATAGAACCGGCGATGTTTTTGCCGCGACGCTTTTCAAAACAGAATTAATTTGCGTTGGCAGTCGCTTGACAGAACTTTCCCTTGCTGAAAAACATTGACTTAATAAATGTAAACGTCGCATCACATAGCCATTATTAGAAACTCCTGTCTTCAAAGATATGATATTTTGGCGTTTGAATGAACGATGTATGCTAAATAGAGATGGAACTATTTTTAGTGTTGACGTTTCGATCGGATAACAACAAAAGTTCATTAATGTTGCCGACTTGTCAACGCCTGCCACTAGACAAAACTGTCGCGCTGGAAGAAAAGATAAAACTACTTGAAATGTACACGGCGCATCTCAGAAACTCTGATAAAAACTCCTGCCTTCAAAGATATAGTATCTAAGCGTTTGAATGATCGATTTATGCCAAATAGAACCGGAGATATAATTTTTTTCAACAATTTCCGTGACTCCCGTTTATAAACAATTGACTCGGCGGCGAATGCAAAAGGCCGGAACATTTTCGCACACAAAATGTTTGTTTAGTGAGCGGGTATTGCAGAGCGAGCAAATGTAGGTACATGTGACTGAATCGTTTTGATCATTCGGAGTGAGCGAGATTCGCAAAATCAACTCTTTGCCCCCGAGATCGCTTGAATTGAAACGCACGTAACTTTACTTTTGGTTACGTTTAATGTTCGACATTACCTTTGTTCGACATGAATCGAGCAAACGATCAATACATATTTCGTTGGATGGTCCTATCGATTTCACAACGAACTGCAGAGCAGCCATCGTTACACGAAAACCGGTTTCTTTCGCGTAATGTATACCATACTAAACGCTTCAGTGATTCTCGAGAGAAACGAGACGCGGCTCGCGAGAAACGAGAAACGTCTCGAGAGAAACGAGACTCGTCTCGCGAGAAACGAGACGAGAGGTGGTAACTTACTTTTGAGCGGTACTGTAACTCCGTACCTCTTTACGAGACTTCGTCCACGCTTCACTTGAAAGGGACCAAAGTAGTCGACACCGACTGATGTAAAGGGCGGCTGATCTGGGGTAAGACGATCCACAGGAAGGTCAGCCATTTTCTGCTCGCAAACGGGACGTTGACGACGCCGACAACTAACGCACTTTGATAGAACTCTCCTAATTGCAGAGCTTGCCCTAACGATCCAAAATTTTTCACGCAAGAGACTTAGCACGTACTCTCTTCCAGAGTGCCCAGATACCAGGTGACAGTGCTCAATTATCAGGGTGGACACATGATCACTCTTTGGTAGGATGATCTGATGCTTGGAATCAAAAGATGCTGGGGCTAAACCAAGTCTCCCACCAACACGTATTAGACCATCAACAAGGACTGGGTCTAGACTTCGAAGACCGCTGGTTTTCTTTACATGCGCCACATCAACTCCGGAATTTGTAAGCGATTGGAGCTCTTCAGGGAAATAATGCAACTGGACACACTTAAGTATCTCTAATTCTGCTGCCCTCATTTCTTCTATGTTTATGCGCCGCCAAGGAGCGTTTGCTAACTTCTTGCGTGTACTTGCCAATCGCAAATTCTCCCGATACCGTAGGAACCAAGCAACTGATTTTTTGAGGCGATGCCAGGAAGACGTTCTTCGAAAGTAGTCCACTAGAGGACAAAAGGGCACAGCCACTGACGTCGCGTTAACATTAACATCCACCTTAACTTCTGGATCTGCGTCTGGAATACTGCCCAGTGACAAAGGACCCTGCGGCCACCGCTCTTTTTGCTCCCAGAGAAACGCCGGCCCCTTTATCCAGCGGTCAGAACTAAGGAGAGCTTCCGCCGATAACCCCCTGGAAAGGTCGTCACCTGGATTCAGGTCTCCGCTCACATGCCTCCACTGATCTGGACCCGAACCGTCTCGAATGATTGCGATACGATTAGCCACGAATGTGTGAAACCGTTTGGTTTCGTTCCTAACATAGCGCAACACTGATGTGCTGTCCGTCCAGAAAACAGATTTCTCGGTTAGCGGCAAGTCCAGCTCCCTTTTCAGAACTTTATCCGACTGCACTGAGACTGCCGCAGCTGAGAGTTCCAAACGAGGAATTGTAACTTGCTTGAGGGGCACAAGACGTGACTTCCCTTGGAGGATCGTGCAGTGAACTCCACCAGTACCATCAGACAGGCGGAGATACGAGACCGATCCAAAACCAATTTCAGAGGCGTCTGAAAAATGATGCAGCTGACTGGACGCGATGTTACCAAAGTTGGCTGGTTTAAGACAGCGGTCGATTGTGAACTGAGACAACTTTGGGAGGTCCGATAGCCATCTCTGCCAACGCACCCCATACTCTGTGGGTATTTCGTCGTCCCAACTCAACTTTATCCGGCATAGGTCCTGGAGAATCTTCTTGGCCGTCAGTACAAAGGGTGCCGCGAAGCCGAAGGGGTCAAAGATTGTCCCAATGACGGATAAGATGCCCCTACGAGTGGGTGGTCTGAGTTTGACGTTAATGTTAAAACCAAATTTGTCGGACTCTATTCTCCACTGAACGCCAAGTGCCCGTTCGATCGGCAATTCATCCTTCCGGAGGTCTAGCTTCATGATTCCTTGTGCGCGCTCTGAACCAGGAATACTCTCCAAAACTTCACGGCTGTTGCTGATCCACTTTGTTAGCCGAAAACCCCCTCGCTGCAGTAGGCTGCGCAACTCTCCAACATGACAAACAGCATCCTCAACTGAAGGCAAAGACTTTAGACAATCGTCCACGTAAAAGTTCCGTCGGACTGTACTTAAGACATCAGCAGAGAAATCCTTGGCATTATCCTCGGCTGTTTTGCGGACGGCAAAATTTGAACAGGCTGGGGAGGACACAGCGCCAAACAGGTGGACGGTCATCTGATATTCTTCAACTGCACATGATAATTTCCCATCCGGCCACCATAGAAAGCGAAGGAAAGAGCAGTCAGGGTCCGGAACTCTAACCTGGTGGAACATTGCCTCGATATCCGCCATCACTGCCACACGATCCTGACGAAATCTTGTGAGGACGCCCAGGAGAGAATTTGTGAGGTCAGGACCTTTCAACAGCAGATCATTAAGACATTTTCCTTTGTACTTTGCAGAACAGTCAAAGACTACACGTAGTTTTCCAGGTTTGTGCGGATGATAAACGCCATGGTGGGGTATAAACCAAGTCTTGCCTTGATAACCTGATTCTCTTTGGTACGGGGGAACTTTGCGCGCGTATCCCTTTGCAACAATATCTTCAACGAAAGCTTTGTAATCGTCAAGCAACCTAGGATTCTTCTCCAACCTTTTCTTCAACCAGGATGCACGCTGTTCAGCCTGGGTACGATTGTCTGGAACTAGACACTGTCGATCTCTGAATGGCAAGGGGATCTCGTAATGGCCATCCTTCAACAGCGTGGACTCCTCCACGCTTGCCATAAAACGACGCTCATCTTGGGATAGTTCAGTCCTGTTGTCGGCAATTGACTCGTTGAAGTCAAGGTTGTAATAGTTTTCGACCATCTGCTGCAACTCAGTATCAGCCTTAACAAAGAAACTTGTCGAGTGCGCACCTTGGTGATAGCGCCCCAACGGGCCGTTAACTACCCAGCCGATGCGGGTTCTCGAGGCATATGGGCCTCCATGTTCACTGTTTTTGACCTCGAGTGGGTCGAGGGCCTCTGGGACGTCGCTTGCAATCAACAGGCCGATCTCCGCACTAATGTTAGGCAAGTAAACTCCGCACAGGTGGGGCCACAGATCAACATCCTCCTGGGTTGGAATATCGTCTTTTGTGACGGGTATCTCGGTTCTGGTGTAGAGGACTGGTAGCGCTATGAAGTTGTTCTCGTCCAGGTCAGAGATAATCAGGTCTCTTATAAGAAAACTGTCAACAAGGCTGCCTTTCTTCTCTAGTGTCGTCAAGGAAATCCTTGTCTTAAGTCCGTCGATACCAAGTTGCTTCATCAGTGATTCCGTGCAGAATGTAGAACTGCTGCCGCTGTCCAAGAAGGCGTACGTAGTAATTGCGGTGTCACTGCCTTTGCGTTTAACTTTCACTGGCACGATAGCCATGCCTGTCCTCGGACGTCCGGCCCCAATAACGCTACATGAGGTGTCATCCGTACTGACCATGCCATTACGTACTTGAGTTGCACTGCCGCTAACATTGTCCGCGCTTCCGGTGCTGGTTTCGCTGTTCAGTTTTTCACGAGGCTGAGTGTGAAGCACAGTAGGATGTTTCTTTAGACAATTGGTGAATTTGCACGATTTTCGTTGAGGGCAGTCCTTTGCAACGTGTTTGTCGGACAAACATCCAAAACAAAGACTTTTTGATGCCAAAAACTGAATACGCTCCTGGTAAGGGCGGCTTCTCAGCGATCTACAATCCTCGAGGGCGTGGCTAAAGTTGCAGAAACAACAGGAGTCGCTGATAGGCGCAGCAGAAGGCGTATATTGAGAAGTGTCAATGCTTCTATCCACCTCTGTGTTGAGGCTATGGTCAGTATTCACTTGAGCAGCGAGACTTAACTCTCTTGACTTGGGTAACAACTTCTGCACTGTTCCCTTACCAGACCGAGCTTCGACCATTTTTGAGCTTTCTGAGATTTGACCAAAAACTGGGTTGGTGGCTATTCTGGCCTCGCGGTCAATAAATGAGACAAGATCGTCGAATTTTACGGGCCTGCCCTGCAGCTCCATGATGTCATCGACCACACGACGCCATCTTTCTCTTAAACTGTACGGCAGTTTAAATATCAGCCTCTGAATATTGTCCGGTTGGTCGAACTTAGATGAATATCGGCTGCCCTTCATGGCATTTTTGCAACTGGCAAGGTAAACTGAGAACCTACTGAGAGCCGACCCATCCTCTGGCTTAACAGGAGGCCAATTTAATGCCTTGGATTCGTACGCGGACGCAATTCGAAACTCGTCTCCAAATTTCTTTTCAATCAGCCTCCGGGCCTCAGAGTACCCTTCATCCGGAGCCAAATGATGACAAGATCGTACAAGCTCCTTCACATCGCCAGCAGTGTACTGTTCTAGATAGTAAAGCCGCTCCGTACCGCTCGATGTCCTGGACTCAATCAAATTCTCAAAGGCTCGGGCAAAGGTGCGGTACTCCACTGGATTCCCATCGAACGTTGGTACCCGAGGCTGCGGAAGTTTACTCTTGTTCTGGTTAATTGCTAGCATTTCCATGATCCTAGTCTGCTGCAGTTGTAATGCGTTCTGCTGTTCCTGCAACTTGGTGCTGATGTCAAAAGCAGTGCCACGCGCAACGGGAACTTTGGGATATATCGGCCGAATGCCGCCGACAGGGTTAGCAGCTTGAGGTTGCGTCCATTCGGGTGCTTCAGGATTTAATGCAGTACGATCCACAACAGGTGGAGACTTAACTTCTTCTTCTTCATGAAACACTTTCTCTGACTTAACGGGCTCCAGGCTTACAGAACGCGAAGACTGTTCCGCTATCGCCGCTAGCGCTTGTTCCTTCGCCACTGTTTTTGCGATTTCGGCTTCCAAATTCAAACGCGATTCTTCCTGCTTCAAACGAAATTTCTGCTCTTCCAAAACCTGGCGCTTTTCTAACATCGATCTTTCAGCTTTTAATTCAGCAACACGTGCTGCTTCCTTGGCTCTGGCGACAACGAGGGAGGACGCGCGACTTGCGCGTGAACCGGCTCGACTTGCGCGTCTCGAGGTTCTCGAAGTCTTAGAAGGCGTCCTCACACCGGCACAACTAACAGAATCCTCCGGCTTTACTTCGGAATCGACCTGAAGAGATTGAGCTACGAGATTAGCTTCCACTCTTGTAATCCAATCACTAGTCGACCAATAGAAATCTCTGAACTTTCTCTCTTCACGGGTGAAATACTCGTTACATTCAGTTTCATTCTCTTCACTTCCAATTTCCGACGCGTAATTGAGATGAGCATCTTTAAATTTCAGAAAGGCTTCTTCAGCAGCTGTCAGCTTTTCTTTAACTTCTTGTAGGTTTCTGTCATCCGAAAGCAACTCGTGTACTCCGTTAACGTTCGCGGTGACGTTCGCGAGATGTCCTCTTCGAGTGTTCTTCAAACTGCGAAGCTTTTCGCTTAAAACTCCTTCCATGTCAAGGGTGGTATTTGGCTTTCTATTTCGTGGAGTTGTACGTCGAGCGACTTCTTCAGACTCCATACAAATTTTTAACGATGAAACTACCAGCAGGACACAACATCTCCAGCAAGGAATGACAATTTTACACACACACTTTATTGTAAACGATCTTCAATTATGGCTCATTGTGCGGTTAAAACTGAAACAAACATGAACAAAACAAACTTTAAAGCGAAAACAGTACAAGTTAAAACTCATGACAATAACGAAGACTTACATTTGTAATGCGATGCTGGGACTGCCTACAAACGGCTGAGACGTGATTGTGATTTTATCAGAAACTGCACTCGATGCTTAGATTTGGATATTAACTCTCCGATTCGCACAGCGAAAACTTAAAATAAATGCACACCCCAAAAACTATTTGAATAAATTACACGACGATACAAGCGACACATTCCAACCCGTAGTATGAAGCAATACAAAGAATATACACATTAATTAATACAACGCACGTT
>JAHPZR010015370.1:0-23664 GCA_019787425.1 Platygyra sinensis | reverse complement strand
GCCCGCAAGGCAATGCTATATGGGTAATTCTTGCAACTACGAACACGAGGAAGAGATCGAGGAAGAATGCTCCACGAGGAGGAGAGGAAGATATTTGCCAAAATATATTTTGAAGCGAGTATCTGTCATAACAGTGATTTCTTCATATATCTTGAATTCAAAGGCTATTCAGCAGTGCCGGATTGAACTGTTTGGTACAGAAGTTGATTTGTCGGACACAAATCAGCAACGGGGTCGACAGATTCGACCCAAACACAACACGCATAAAGATCACGTTTATTTGGATCGCTTATTTTTACTTCGGCTAGATTGCAGAATACCCGGCCCACTTTTTGGAATTCTTAAATGCTGCTACCGCAGTCCCGCAGTCGACATAATTTACATAATAAACTGTATATAACAACCACGAATATACTTGACGGGCAGGGATCTAAATGTAAATGTAAATGTAAATGCTTTGCGGCGTTTTCGTTGAGGACAAAAAGCTTGACTCTAATTTACATATATGGCGACTGTAACGCGATTCTTCTGTTTACACCTCGGAAGAAATCTCAACTTCCGTTCTGCTTTCGTGATACATTTGCTCGAAGAGTCCTCGTATATCAAGACAAATGGTTTCAGTATCAAACTAGAGCAACAGAGTGGTTTGATACTTTTTTTTTCCAGAATGTACTTCGTGAGAGTATTATGTAAAGAACATCATGGGATAGAATGAGTTAGACAGATTGTGTTGGTTTAGTTAATTAAAATTTATGATATCGTGCCTAAGTTACTTGAACAGTATGAGTGATATAGTTTACAAAAAATATAAAATTTTAGTTCATACAATAAATAACAGATTCCTTATACACCGTGAAATTTTATAAGAATTTTATATCCATCAGGGATAAAATAGAAGCGGGGGCAGATTTAGTGAGAACTATTACTAGTTTTAGTTTATTGTATAGTGACACTATTGGTCAAATTTCAGGAATTGCTCGTTAATACTCTTCTAAGTAGAAATGTTACAGTGTAGTCAGCTGGTACAAAAGTAGACCTTTGAGAAAAATGCACTTAGAGTTTCTTACATCATGGAATTTAACAAGCCAAACATTGGGGGAGGGGTGCATACTGGATCTCCGGGGAGGGGACGTAATAGTTGTTGTGTTTTGTAGAAAAGTTTTCGCAATTGTAGGAAGTGTTCCTTATAAGAAGGGAAAGAAAATGAGGCTATGATGGTAAATGTGCCAAAGTTTTCCCCAAGTACATCTCTTTACAGCTTTATTACAAAGTATCGTTGACATTTGTGTAAAATAATCTATATTTTGAGTCATGTTCTTACTATAAATAAGCAGCCGTTGCTACGTAAAAAAACTGGTATCACTGTGTACTTTCCTTAAATTTCACACTCACCTAGCTAAAGGTAAATTCAGTAAGGTTGTTTCAAAATGTTTTCAACAAGTGTTCAAGGGTCTTAAATCTTGTATTTTCCAAAAAAATGGAATTTTTCCTGAACATCGCCATATTTTCAGGGACATTTACTAATTATTTCATATACACTTCATATCATTTCACTCCTCACGGGCGATATGAACTCAATAAATTGACCTTGCTCCCAATGTAGGTTCATAGCTCAGTTGGTAGAGCATCGCGCCGGTATCGCGGAGGTCACGGGTTTGAATCCCGTTGAAGCCCTGATTTTCTTCTTTCCAATATATTGCTTAAATTGGAAAATTAACTACGATGATCAAAACCGCAGTTCAAATATGAATTATTTCATATACACTTCATATCATAAATAGAAATCTGTGGTATTCAGAAAGAGGAATTTCCGAATTAGCCGAGGAAAGGCAGAACAGAAGAAAAAAGAACAACAACAACAACGAAAACAAAGTACAAAGTGAGAACAGATTAAGGATGTGATTATCCCTTCGATAAAGAAATCAGGATTGCACTGGCTAAGCATTCGGTTTGATTTGGGCATCACAGTTGGGATTAAAAGATTTAGTTCGTTAAATTAAACCTTCTTATACTGTTCTTGTGATTAAAAAAGCAACCTTAGTTCTAAGTTTAGTCGGGCGCCTGAGGCAAAAAATAATAACTTACCTCTAAATGCTCCAGCAGTTCAATCGAACAGATTACAGTCGCGGCGAATTACTGTTTTCTGATTTTTATCCTCATTGTCAGTATTTATAATGTGAGCTGAGTAATTGAAAAACCTTACAAACTGTCTCCAATGGATTTAGAGATTTATTGCTCTGTCACCTAGATTTACACCGCGGAAGCTTTGAAGATATTAAAAACTTGCAACGCAGAATAAAAATCTTGATTTTTGTCATAAGATCGCTGTTAGATAAGGTTCGTAATGTCTGCAGGCAATTAATGAAACATTAAGACATCGGAAATTGTCCTAGCTCGAATTAAACCATGGGCATAACCCACTTCTTTTTCCATGGTGTGATCAAACATGAACTCACGATACATTCTCTACTATGAAACAAAGCAGCCGCATCAGCATCAATAACAGAGACATCAAAATTCCAATAACCTTTTCCTGTCTTATCTTATTCCGGTTTTAAACAAACACACAAAAAAGACAACCATCTAATACCCCGTTAAAAGCTCTTAATTTTTAATTCATTATTATTCTCTAAAAACAAACAATTTTGTTGCGGCAAATCAGATTCAAATTACACGCAAGGAAATTGTTTTAGCATGGTGATTAAACGAGTACTAAGATTTAGAAAGGAATAGTTTTAATAATATTGTAACTCTGATCTATTGCCAATTAAATGAATTGTTAATTGCATTACGATCCTCGTAACTCCAGATTAATTTTTTATTATTCACAATGACCTTACATGAAACTAGAGTGCATTGGCTTGAAATGACAGTTTATATCTCATATGGTACGTAGAATGCTGGGGAGTCGAGGTGGCTTCATAGTTGGAGCGCTCGTCTCCGGAGATAGCGGTTCGGATTCGAGCCCTGGTCGGGGACATTGTGTTGTGTTCTTGGTCAAGATACTTCTCTCTCACAGTGCCCCTTTCCACTCTCACAGTGCCTCTTTCCACCCAGGTGTATGAGTGGATACCGACGAATTTAATATTGGGGTAACTCTGTGATGGACTAGCATCCCGTCCAGGGAGAGTAGAAATACTCTTAGTCGCTTTATTCTGCAGAATCTGAAGATTAACACTGCCTGATGATCTAATTGACTCGTGTGTAGACTTCCTTACAATGCTGAAGTAACATTTCATGCTGAAATACATACAGAATAAAAGCTTGAAAAGTTTTCCAGGTTCGCGCCTTGCCAGGGTAATTCTATCGTGGTCTAAGGCCAGAAGGCAGCACATATTCACAGCGCCAGTTTCCATCAGTTTGGAATATAAATGCGCACCAACGGAATATTCTAGGGGTAATCTGACAAACAAGCCCAAGGGTAATACTGCGATCATTCCCGGCCCCATTGTCGCCTGTCCCATTAAGCCGTCTGCATTTTGGCTCTGGAGATTCGCTTATCTAAGATTCCTGGACTAGTCTAGTTTTGTTGTAGCTAACTATGTAGTCTACTATTGTTTTGCCACACATATAATTCATATAACTATACAAATATAAAATTTATGAGGCAAGGAAGCCCAGCGAATCCCAAAAGGCTTGTGTTAAAGGACTACCTCAAGAGATCTCTAACACTAAATAAATTAAATTAGAATGCTATCATCGTAGGACAGGTAATCTTGATGTGTAGCTACATTTATTTTTTTTAACGCACAAAAGTGACTATTATTTATTCAGTACAAAAGACATAAAAGATCTCTAGGAACTTCGGAATGCTCTAATCGATTCTAAGATTTGTATAATTCAACGCTTTCTTTAACCCCCCAAAAACTATCCACTCAGTTTATCTCTACCAAAAAAACCATTCCACTGTAGTGTCTAAAAGTTCCTAAAGATTTCAACAAGCTTTAACAAAGGGATCTTTAAACAGAAGGAAAATTCTGGCCAAAGGTGGCCCAAGTTCACTCCTTTCGTTGTGGAAGACTTGAAAGTCTGTTAATAATGCCATACTCGGAATAAGCCTTTGTTAGAGATCAGTCAGTGAATATTTTTGAGACAGAAAACAGCTGCCTATCAAACTCTAATTTTGAAATAAGTTGACTTGCCGCATTTTTACAACCTCTAACTGCGCGCGTCCGAATCACCTTTTGAATGCTACAAGCCAAGGCCAATTTTTTCTTTTGTTTACTCAATTTGTTCCTCAGTTTCCGGACTCACAGCGCTGTCTGCGATTAACCATATTCAATTTCAGTGAAAATGTACAGAGCATTTTCGATTTAAAATTACAAAAACACGGAGTGAACGAAAAAAATGCCCTCGGAGAACAACAGTTTGGAAATAAAGAATTCGAAGGCACTTTTTATTGTTAATATTTCAAACTAGCTACTGACTCGACTTGTGGCTTTTGTAAGGGACCATTCGACTCTTATTTAAAGATTGTAAAACATTCGAAAATTCAGTTTGTAATTTTTTGGTACACAATAGTTAGTTTGGTGTTTTTCTGCCTTTTGAAGAAGGTGATTTTAAGCTAACTGAAAAATGATTAAAAAGATTGTGCCACATTATCAATATCGCTATCCTATCTTCTTAGATTCAAAATAGAAATTGAAAAAAATTACCCATCGTTCATGTTCTCCACACAACGTGGCCGAGTTAGCTCATTTCCTGTTCTGTTTGCAGGGCAAGGCAAACAAAACGTACCATGATTTATAACGCACGCGCACAGGCATTGAACTGCTCTTTAAACCTTTTGTATTAGTCTCGTAGACTTTGCTGCTGTAGTTTTCTACTCGACTATGGTATAGTTAGTACCCATCCGCTTTTGTACACTTGAGTACTTTGCTTGTTCCTAGTTACTTTAACGATTTTAGGGTTTTAGAAATTAAAAGAGCCGTTTTGATGTTTCGTGATTTTCTCCGTGATTATTAGTTACCCTCTACTGATTATGATTACTGATAATGGGACAGATATATTTGGTCCGTCAATTTTGGGACATCCTGTCTCTGTCCTGACATTTATAGCTATGAATGTGCTCTTAGTTGATACTCCAATTCCCTGAAAATGCATTATTTTCAGAACTCAAGGAAGTCAAATTCTGATATATCTTAATCCATTTTCGGTGCAGGATTTTTGTGTTAAACATGGCGAGGTCATTTGTTTGCATTGTTCAGAGCAATGTCATAATGTGTAATGTCTAGGGATAAGGTTAATGGTACTAATAAAAGAAATTCGCTGGCAAGGAAAAGCTACAAAAATCACACGATAAACTTGTGTTTGATGGCGATGTTTTGAGCTATTATGTAAGAGAGAGAGACTAAAAATTTAGTGTATCAGGACGTAGCACTAGAAATAAGTCACATTTAAACCTTCCTAAATGCAGATTATCAACTGGTCAATACTATTTTGCCTTTCGAGGGGCAAAAGAATACAACTTACTCCCAGAATACATTCGGGCGACTTAAAAGGAAAACTGCTGCCCATGTTTTAAAAAATATTTCTTAATTAATTTTGTATAACTTTTTTTTCAATACCGTATTACCCATGTCAATATTTCTACTCGAAATACATAGAGGATCAGTATTACATGCCCGCTTGTGGATATGAATTTTGTCTTTGAGTGTTCAACTCGATATCTGACGAGTGAACGCATCGAACGAGTGAGATGGCGAGTTTAGATATCTAGTATGTTACGGCAGAACAACCACGTATAGAGGAGTGGTAATAAAGTCCATCTGTATCTCTATCTATCTATCTGTACCATTCTCTTGCCATAAAAGATCATTAAACCATTGAGAACAATTATAATCCGCCGACTCGTAAGATGAGGATTTAAGAAGAAGGCTTAACAAGATGGTCAACGTTAACTTAGAAGAAAGTGTATCTGAATGTGGCTATCTGAAGAATATATTCTAGAAGAAACGGAAACTTAGAGAGAAGGCAAGGAACTGAGATTTAAACAGCAAGCTCATGTTTAAGTCACTTAACTTGTTGAACCTGATTGTCGTTTGCTGAATATACCAGCTCTGTGTACCCGGGGACGTACCTCCGCTCGTTTTTCCTCCAAACTGACAGCCCTTTCAACCGTCGTCTTGCTTCTACAGATAGCCTCTTCCGGGCATTCAGTTAGTCGGGGCTGCAGCCCTGACTAACTGAATGCCCGGAAGAGGCTATCTGTAGAAGCAAGACGACGGTTGAAAGGGCTGTCAGTTTGGAGGAAAAACGAGCGGAGGTACGTCCCCGGGTACACAGAGCTGGTATATTCAGCAAACGACAATCAGGTTCAACAAGTTAAGTGACTTAAACATGAGCTTGCTGTTTAAATCTCAGTTCCTTGCCTTCTCTCTAAGTTTCCGTTTCTTCTAGAATATATTCTTCAGATAGCCACATTCAGATACACTTTCTTCTAAGTTAACGTTGACCATCTTGTTAAGCCTTCTTCTTAAATCCTCATCTTACGAGTCGGCGGATTATAATTGTTCTCAATGGTTTAATGATCTTTTATGGCAAGAGAATGGTACAGATAGATAGATAGAGATACAGATGGACTTTATTACCACTCCTCTATACGTGGTTGTTCTGCCGTAACATACTAGATATCTAAACTCGCCATCTCACTCGTTCGATGCGTTCACTCGTCAGATATCGAGTTGAACACTCAAAGACAAAATTCATATCCACAAGCGGGCATGTAATACTGATCCTCTATGTATTTCGAGTAGAAATATTGACATGGGTAATACGGTATTGAAAAAAAAGTTATACAAAATTAATTAAGAAATATTTTTTAAAACATGGGCAGCAGTTTTCCTTTTAAGTCGCCCGAATGTATTCTGGGAGTAAGTTGTATTCTTTTGCCCCTCGAAAGGCAAAATAGTATTGACCAGTTGATAATCTGCATTTAGGAAGGTTTAAATGTGACTTATTTCTAGTGCTACGTCCTGATACACTAAATTTTTAGTCTCTCTCTCTTACATAATAGCTCAAAACATCGCCATCAAACACAAGTTTATCGTGTGATTTTTGTAGCTTTTCCTTGCCAGCGAATTTCTTTTATTAGTACCATTAACCTTATCCCTAGACATTACACATTATGACATTGCTCTGAACAATGCAAACAAATGACCTCGCCATGTTTAACACAAAAATCCTGCACCGAAAATGGATTAAGATATATCAGAATTTGACTTCCTTGAGTTCTGAAAATAATGCATTTTCAGGGAATTGGAGTATCAACTAAGAGCACATTCATAGCTATAAATGTCAGGACAGAGACAGGATGTCCCAAAATTGACGGACCAAATATATCTGTCCCATTATCAGTAATCATAATCAGTAGAGGGTAACTAATAATCACGGAGAAAATCACGAAACATCAAAACGGCTCTTTTAATTTCTAAAACCCTAAAATCGTTAAAGTAACTAGGAACAAGCAAAGTACTCAAGTGTACAAAAGCGGATGGGTACTAACTATACCATAGTCGAGTAGAAAACTACAGCAGCAAAGTCTACGAGACTAATACAAAAGGTTTAAAGAGCAGTTCAATGCCTGTGCGCGTGCGTTATAAATCATGGTACGTTTTGTTTGCCTTGCCCTGCAAACAGAACAGGAAATGAGCTAACTCGGCCACGTTGTGTGGAGAACATGAACGATGGGTAATTTTTTTCAATTTCTATTTTGAATCTAAGAAGATAGGATAGCGATATTGATAATGTGGCACAATCTTTTTAATCATTTTTCAGTTAGCTTAAAATCACCTTCTTCAAAAGGCAGAAAAACACCAAACTAACTATTGTGTACCAAAAAATTACAAACTGAATTTTCGAATGTTTTACAATCTTTAAATAAGAGTCGAATGGTCCCTTACAAAAGCCACAAGTCGAGTCAGTAGCTAGTTTGAAATATTAACAATAAAAAGTGCCTTCGAATTCTTTATTTCCAAACTGTTGTTCTCCGAGGGCATTTTTTTCGTTCACTCCGTGTTTTTGTAATTTTAAATCGAAAATGCTCTGTACATTTTCACTGAAATTGAATATGGTTAATCGCAGACAGCGCTGTGAGTCCGGAAACTGAGGAACAAATTGAGTAAACAAAAGAAAAAATTGGCCTTGGCTTGTAGCATTCAAAAGGTGATTCGGACGCGCGCAGTTAGAGGTTGTAAAAATGCGGCAAGTCAACTTATTTCAAAATTAGAGTTTGATAGGCAGCTGTTTTCTGTCTCAAAAATATTCACTGACTGATCTCTAACAAAGGCTTATTCCGAGTATGGCATTATTAACAGACTTTCAAGTCTTCCACAACGAAAGGAGTGAACTTGGGCCACCTTTGGCCAGAATTTTCCTTCTGTTTAAAGATCCCTTTGTTAAAGCTTGTTGAAATCTTTAGGAACTTTTAGACACTACAGTGGAATGGTTTTTTTGGTAGAGATAAACTGAGTGGATAGTTTTTGGGGGGTTAAAGAAAGCGTTGAATTATACAAATCTTAGAATCGATTAGAGCATTCCGAAGTTCCTAGAGATCTTTTATGTCTTTTGTACTGAATAAATAATAGTCACTTTTGTGCGTTAAAAAAAATAAATGTAGCTACACATCAAGATTACCTGTCCTACGATGATAGCATTCTAATTTAATTTATTTAGTGTTAGAGATCTCTTGAGGTAGTCCTTTAACACAAGCCTTTTGGGATTCGCTGGGCTTCCTTGCCTCATAAATTTTATATTTGTATAGTTATATGAATTATATGTGTGGCAAAACAATAGTAGACTACATAGTTAGCTACAACAAAACTAGACTAGTCCAGGAATCTTAGATAAGCGAATCTCCAGAGCCAAAATGCAGACGGCTTAATGGGACAGGCGACAATGGGGCCGGGAATGATCGCAGTATTACCCTTGGGCTTGTTTGTCAGATTACCCCTAGAATATTCCGTTGGTGCGCATTTATATTCCAAACTGATGGAAACTGGCGCTGTGAATATGTGCTGCCTTCTGGCCTTAGACCACGATAGAATTACCCTGGCAAGGCGCGAACCTGGAAAACTTTTCAAGCTTTTATTCTGTATGTATTTCAGCATGAAATGTTACTTCAGCATTGTAAGGAAGTCTACACACGAGTCAATTAGATCATCAGGCAGTGTTAATCTTCAGATTCTGCAGAATAAAGCGACTAAGAGTATTTCTACTCTCCCTGGACGGGATGCTAGTCCATCACAGAGTTACCCCAATATTAAATTCGTCGGTATCCACTCATACACCTGGGTGGAAAGAGGCACTGTGAGAGTGGAAAGGGGCACTGTGAGAGAGAAGTATCTTGACCAAGAACACAACACAATGTCCCCGACCAGGGCTCGAATCCGAACCGCTATCTCCGGAGACGAGCGCTCCAACTATGAAGCCACCTCGACTCCCCAGCATTCTACGTACCATATGAGATATAAACTGTCATTTCAAGCCAATGCACTCTAGTTTCATGTAAGGTCATTGTGAATAATAAAAAATTAATCTGGAGTTACGAGGATCGTAATGCAATTAACAATTCATTTAATTGGCAATAGATCAGAGTTACAATATTATTAAAACTATTCCTTTCTAAATCTTAGTACTCGTTTAATCACCATGCTAAAACAATTTCCTTGCGTGTAATTTGAATCTGATTTGCCGCAACAAAATTGTTTGTTTTTAGAGAATAATAATGAATTAAAAATTAAGAGCTTTTAACGGGGTATTAGATGGTTGTCTTTTTTGTGTGTTTGTTTAAAACCGGAATAAGATAAGACAGGAAAAGGTTATTGGAATTTTGATGTCTCTGTTATTGATGCTGATGCGGCTGCTTTGTTTCATAGTAGAGAATGTATCGTGAGTTCATGTTTGATCACACCATGGAAAAAGAAGTGGGTTATGCCCATGGTTTAATTCGAGCTAGGACAATTTCCGATGTCTTAATGTTTCATTAATTGCCTGCAGACATTACGAACCTTATCTAACAGCGATCTTATGACAAAAATCAAGATTTTTATTCTGCGTTGCAAGTTTTTAATATCTTCAAAGCTTCCGCGGTGTAAATCTAGGTGACAGAGCAATAAATCTCTAAATCCATTGGAGACAGTTTGTAAGGTTTTTCAATTACTCAGCTCACATTATAAATACTGACAATGAGGATAAAAATCAGAAAACAGTAATTCGCCGCGACTGTAATCTGTTCGATTGAACTGCTGGAGCATTTAGAGGTAAGTTATTATTTTTTGCCTCAGGCGCCCGACTAAACTTAGAACTAAGGTTGCTTTTTTAATCACAAGAACAGTATAAGAAGGTTTAATTTAACGAACTAAATCTTTTAATCCCAACTGTGATGCCCAAATCAAACCGAATGCTTAGCCAGTGCAATCCTGATTTCTTTATCGAAGGGATAATCACATCCTTAATCTGTTCTCACTTTGTACTTTGTTTTCGTTGTTGTTGTTGTTCTTTTTTCTTCTGTTCTGCCTTTCCTCGGCTAATTCGGAAATTCCTCTTTCTGAATACCACAGATTTCTATTTATGATATGAAGTGTATATGAAATAATTCATATTTGAACTGCGGTTTTGATCATCGTAGTTAATTTTCCAATTTAAGCAATATATTGGAAAGAAGAAAATCAGGGCTTCAACGGGATTCAAACCCGTGACCTCCGCGATACCGGCGCGATGCTCTACCAACTGAGCTATGAACCTACATTGGGAGCAAGGTCAATTTATTGAGTTCATATCGCCCGTGAGGAGTGAAATGATATGAAGTGTATATGAAATAATTAGTAAATGTCCCTGAAAATATGGCGATGTTCAGGAAAAATTCCATTTTTTTGGAAAATACAAGATTTAAGACCCTTGAACACTTGTTGAAAACATTTTGAAACAACCTTACTGAATTTACCTTTAGCTAGGTGAGTGTGAAATTTAAGGAAAGTACACAGTGATACCAGTTTTTTTACGTAGCAACGGCTGCTTATTTATAGTAAGAACATGACTCAAAATATAGATTATTTTACACAAATGTCAACGATACTTTGTAATAAAGCTGTAAAGAGATGTACTTGGGGAAAACTTTGGCACATTTACCATCATAGCCTCATTTTCTTTCCCTTCTTATAAGGAACACTTCCTACAATTGCGAAAACTTTTCTACAAAACACAACAACTATTACGTCCCCTCCCCGGAGATCCAGTATGCACCCCTCCCCCAATGTTTGGCTTGTTAAATTCCATGATGTAAGAAACTCTAAGTGCATTTTTCTCAAAGGTCTACTTTTGTACCAGCTGACTACACTGTAACATTTCTACTTAGAAGAGTATTAACGAGCAATTCCTGAAATTTGACCAATAGTGTCACTATACAATAAACTAAAACTAGTAATAGTTCTCACTAAATCTGCCCCCGCTTCTATTTTATCCCTGATGGATATAAAATTCTTATAAAATTTCACGGTGTATAAGGAATCTGTTATTTATTGTATGAACTAAAATTTTATATTTTTTGTAAACTATATCACTCATACTGTTCAAGTAACTTAGGCACGATATCATAAATTTTAATTAACTAAACCAACACAATCTGTCTAACTCATTCTATCCCATGATGTTCTTTACATAATACTCTCACGAAGTACATTCTGGAAAAAAAAAGTATCAAACCACTCTGTTGCTCTAGTTTGATACTGAAACCATTTGTCTTGATATACGAGGACTCTTCGAGCAAATGTATCACGAAAGCAGAACGGAAGTTGAGATTTCTTCCGAGGTGTAAACAGAAGAATCGCGTTACAGTCGCCATATATGTAAATTAGAGTCAAGCTTTTTGTCCTCAACGAAAACGCCGCAAAGCATTTACATTTACATTTACATTTAGATCCCTGCCCGTCAAGTATATTCGTGGTTGTTATATACAGTTTATTATGTAAATTATGTCGACTGCGGGACTGCGGTAGCAGCATTTAAGAATTCCAAAAAGTGGGCCGGGTATTCTGCAATCTAGCCGAAGTAAAAATAAGCGATCCAAATAAACGTGATCTTTATGCGTGTTGTGTTTGGGTCGAATCTGTCGACCCCGTTGCTGATTTGTGTCCGACAAATCAACTTCTGTACCAAACAGTTCAATCCGGCACTGCTGAATAGCCTTTGAATTCAAGATATATGAAGAAATCACTGTTATGACAGATACTCGCTTCAAAATATATTTTGGCAAATATCTTCCTCTCCTCCTCGTGGAGCATTCTTCCTCGATCTCTTCCTCGTGTTCGTAGTTGCAAGAATTACCCATATAGCATTGCCTTGCGGGCTGACTGAAAAATTAACCTGGACCACCGTGCGCGCCTAGTATCTTCAAATCGGGATTGATTCGCATACTACACCAATATTTCACACATTCTTTATACGTATACGCGGGGGAGACTATAATGCCTCCTCGGGTTTTGGCCTCTGGGCCAAAACCCTGCGGGGGCAAAAATCTTAACATTTCAATGTCTGTCACGTGACAATTGATAATTTGTTGACTGGGTTTGGTGCAAAATGAGGTTATTTCCAAAAAAAGCCTGGAAAAAGCACTGAAAGCAAGAGCTAACTGTCCAAACCTAAGTTTATTGTTAAGTTTATTGCGTAGAACGAAACAGAAACCTACAAGATATTGTTACAGTCAATGTAATCAAATAAAACCTCCAAAGGCCGTGGCTGGTTGCCATAGAAGTATTTTTAAGAAAACCCTCAAAATTCATTTTTTCTTCATGAGTGCAATCACTTGCAATTAATCTTTCTTCACGATCTTTAAACAAACTTTTCGGTATATTTTGAGGTAGATACCACCTTAAGGTGGCTCAAAACAGTTTCCAGCACATTCAAAGACAGATTTTGATGTGTCACTATAACCACTCTTTAACACTTGATGCTACAACCATGGTGAAACTACCAGCAGGACACAACATCTCCAGCAAGGAATGACAATTTTACACACACACTTTATTGTAAACGATCTTCAATTATGGCTCATTGTGCGGTTAAAACTGAAACAAACATGAACAAAACAAACTTTAAAGCGAAAACAGTACAAGTTAAAACTCATGACAATAACGAAGACTTACATTTGTAATGCGATGCTGGGACTGCCTACAAACGGCTGAGACGTGATTGTGATTTTATCAGAAACTGCACTCGATGCTTAGATTTGGATATTAACTCCCCGATTCGCACAGCGAAAACTTAAAATAAATGCACACCCCAAAAACTATTTGAATAAATTACACGACGATACAAGCGACACATTCCAACCCGCAGTATGAAGCAATACAAAGAATATACACATTAATTAATACAACGCACGCTTACACCATTTGAGGCGTTACGATCTAACACCGGCCCCAAGTGTCGACACGAGAGCGAGACACTTAAAAATTACAACATTAGATCGATCGGCTATGAAATTGCATATACACGGTTTGATGGCAACATAATAAGTGTACGAAATAATCTGACAATGAAAAAACGTAACACTACCACGCGCAGTACTAGGCGGCTAATTTCACCAAAGCCGTAAACATATTGTTCATTGATGTCCATTAATTCACGTGACAAGGCAAAGTTTTAACTTGATTGAGCAGCCTTAATGTTTCATTTACTGAGATTCATCTCCTTCAACAAGAAGACAAAGCTTGTCGACCGGTCTCTCGAGAATTGTTGACTTGACAGATACTTTTGCGCGTCGAACAAACCCTTTCTTATCGGGAAGGACTTCGACGATTCTTCCAAGGGGCCACGAATTACGATGGGAATTCTCGACAGAAACCAGGACGATATCTCCAACGGCCAAATTTCTGCGTGGTCGTAGCCATTTCTGTCTACCTTGGAGCAACGGCAGGTACTCCTTTGACCATCTTTTCCAGAAGATATCTGCCAAATACTGCACTTGCCTCCATCTGCGGCGTGACAGCTGATCCTCTCTTCTAAATAGCCCTGGCGGCATTGGTGACTCTGAGCGCAAAAGCAACAAATGATTGGGAGTCAAAGGCTCCAGATCTTGGGGGTCAGTGGAAACTGTCGTGATTGGGCGGCCATTCATAATGCTCTCCACCTCGCACATTAAAGTAACCAGGCCTTCGTCGTCGGTAGTCTGCTCTCGGAGTAACGCCTGAAGTATCTTCCGAGCCGTACGAATACATCGCTCCCAAACGCCTCCGTAATGCGAGCCGTAAGGGGGATTGAAGGACCACTTGACGTTTCTTTGCAACAGGTTTTCGTGGATTTTCTCTTGATTCCAGGCGTTGATGGATTCACGGAGCTCTTTCTCACCGCTTGAAAAGTTGGTGCCGTTGTCTGAACGAATCTCCTTTACTTGGCCTCTTCTCGCTATGAACCTTCTCAGTGCCAACAGAAAGGAATCGGTGTCCAGACTGTGCGAGACTTCAATATGTACCGCTCGAATGGCCAAACAAGTGAAAATAACTCCGTACCTCTTTACGAGACTTCGTCCACGCTTCACTTGAAAGGGACCAAAGTAGTCGACACCGACTGATGTAAAGGGCGGCTGATCTGGGGTAAGACGATCCACAGGAAGGTCAGCCATTTTCTGCTCGCAAACGGGACGTTGACGACGCCGACAACTAACGCACTTTGATAGAACTCTCCTAATTGCAGAGCTTGCCCTAACGATCCAAAATTTTTCACGCAAGAGACTTAGCACGTACTCTCTTCCAGAGTGCCCAGATACCAGGTGACAGTGCTCAATTATCAGGGTGGACACATGATCACTCTTTGGTAGGATGATCTGATGCTTGGAATCAAAAGATGCTGGGGCTAAACCAAGTCTCCCACCAACACGTATTAGACCATCAACAAGGACTGGGTCTAGACTTCGAAGACCGCTGGTTTTCTTTACATGCGCCACATCAACTCCGGAATTTGTAAGCGATTGGAGCTCTTCAGGGAAATAATGCAACTGGACACACTTAAGTATCTCTAATTCTGCTGCCCTCATTTCTTCTATGTTTATGCGCCGCCAAGGAGCGTTTGCTAACTTCTTGCGTGTACTTGCCAATCGCAAATTCTCCCGATACCGTAGGAACCAAGCAACTGATTTTTTGAGGCGATGCCAGGAAGACGTTCTTCGAAAGTAGTCCACTAGAGGACAAAAGGGCACAGCCACTGACGTCGCGTTAACATTAACATCCACCTTAACTTCTGGATCTGCGTCTGGAATACTGCCCAGTGACAAAGGACCCTGCGGCCACCGCTCTTTTTGCTCCCAGAGAAACGCCGGCCCCTTTATCCAGCGGTCAGAACTAAGGAGAGCTTCCGCCGATAACCCCCTGGAAAGGTCGTCACCTGGATTCAGGTCTCCGCTCACATGCCTCCACTGATCTGGACCCGAACCGTCTCGAATGATTGCGATACGATTAGCCACGAATGTGTGAAACCGTTTGGTTTCGTTCCTAACATAGCGCAACACTGATGTGCTGTCCGTCCAGAAAACAGATTTCTCGGTTAGCGGCAAGTCCAGCTCCCTTTTCAGAACTTTATCCGACTGCACTGAGACTGCCGCAGCTGAGAGTTCCAAACGAGGAATTGTAACTTGCTTGAGGGGCACAAGACGTGACTTCCCTTGGAGGATCGTGCAGTGAACTCCACCAGTACCATCAGACAGGCGGAGATACGAGACCGATCCAAAACCAATTTCAGAGGCGTCTGAAAAATGATGCAGCTGACTGGACGCGATGTTACCAAAGTTGGCTGGTTTAAGACAGCGGTCGATTGTGAACTGAGACAACTTTGGGAGGTCCGATAGCCATCTCTGCCAACGCACCACATACTCTGTGGGTATTTCGTCGTCCCAACTCAACTTTATCCGGCATAGGTCCTGGAGAATCTTCTTGGCCGTCAGTACAAAGGGTGCCGCGAAGCCGAAGGGGTCAAAGATTGTCCCAATGACGGATAAGATGCCCCTACGAGTGGGTGGTCTGAGTTTGACGTTAATGTTAAAACCAAATTTGTCGGACTCTATTCTCCACTGAACGCCAAGTGCCCGTTCGATCGGCAATTCATCCTTCCGGAGGTCTAGCTTCATGATTCCTTGTGCGCGCTCTGAACCAGGAATACTCTCCAAAACTTCACGGCTGTTGCTGATCCACTTTGTTAGCCGAAAACCCCCTCGCTGCAGTAGGCTGCGCAACTCTCCAACATGACAAACAGCATCCTCAACTGAAGGCAAAGACTTCAGACAATCGTCCACGTAAAAGTTCCGTCGGACTGTACTTAAGACATCAGCAGAGAAATCCTTGGCATTATCCTCGGCTGTTTTGCGGACGGCAAAATTTGAACAGGCTGGGGAGGACACAGCGCCAAACAGGTGGACGGTCATCTGATATTCTTCAACTGCACATGATAATTTCCCATCCGGCCACCATAGAAAGCGAAGGAAAGAGCAGTCAGGGTCCGGAACTCTAACCTGGTGGAACATTGCCTCGATATCCGCCATCACTGCCACACGATCCTGACGAAATCTTGTGAGGACGCCCAGGAGAGAATTTGTGAGGTCAGGACCTTTCAACAGCAGATCATTAAGACATTTTCCTTTGTACTTTGCAGAACAGTCAAAGACTACACGTAGTTTTCCAGGTTTGTGCGGATGATAAACGCCATGGTGGGGTATAAACCAAGTCTTGCCTTGATAACCTGATTCTCTTTGGTACGGGGGAACTTTGCGCGCGTATCCCTTTGCAACAATATCTTCAACGAAAGCTTTGTAATCGTCAAGCAACCTAGGATTCTTCTCCAACCTTTTCTTCAACCAGGATGCACGCTGTTCAGCCTGGGTACGATTGTCTGGAACTAGACACTGTCGATCTCTGAATGGCAAGGGGATCTCGTAATGGCCATCCTTCAACAGCGTGGACTCCTCCACGCTTGCCATAAAACGACGCTCATCTTGGGATAGCTCAGTCCTGTTGTCGGCAATTGACTCGTTGAAGTCAAGGTTGTAATAGTTTTCGACCATCTGCTGCAACTCAGTATCAGCCTTAACAAAGAAACTTGTCGAGTGCGCACCTTGGTGATAGCGCCCCAACGGGCCGTTAACTACCCAGCCGATGCGGGTTCTCGAGGCATATGGGCCTCCATGTTCACTGTTTTTGACCTCGAGTGGGTCGAGGGCCTCTGGGACGTCGCTTGCAATCAACAGGCCGATCTCCGCACTAATGTTAGGCAAGTAAACTCCGCACAGGTGGGGCCACAGATCAACATCCTCCTGGGTTGGAATATCGTCTTTTGTGACGGGTATCTCGGTTCTGGTGTAGAGGACTGGTAGCGCTATGAAGTTGTTCTCGTCCAGGTCAGAGATAATCAGGTCTCTTATAAGAAAACTGTCAACAAGGCTGCCTTTCTTCTCTAGTGTCGTCAAGGAAATCCTTGTCTTAAGTCCGTCGATACCAAGTTGCTTCATCAGTGATTCCGTGCAGAATGTAGAACTGCTGCCGCTGTCCAAGAAGGCGTACGTAGTAATTGCGGTGTCACTGCCTTTGCGTTTAACTTTCACTGGCACGATAGCCATGCCTGTCCTCGGACGTCCGGCCCCAATAACGCTACATGAGGTGTCATCCGTACTGACCATGCCATTACGTACTTGAGTTGCACTGCCGCTAACATTGTCCGCGCCTCCGGTGCTGGTTTCGCTGTTCAGTTTTTCACGAGGCTGAGTGTGAAGCACAGTAGGATGTTTCTTTAGACAATTGGTGAATTTGCACGATTTTCGTTGAGGGCAGTCCTTTGCAACGTGTTTGTCGGACAAACATCCAAAACAAAGACTTTTTGATGCCAAAAACTGAATACGCTCCTGGTAAGGGCGGCTTCTCAGCGATCTACAATCCTCGAGGGCGTGGCTAAAGTTGCAGAAACAACAGGAGTCGCAGATAGGCGCAGCAGAAGGCGTATATTGAGAAGTGTCAATGCTTCTATCCACCTCTGTGTTGAGGCTATGGTCAGTATTCACTTGAGCAGCGAGACTTAACTCTCTTGACTTGGGTAACAACTTCTGCACTGTTCCCTTACCAGACCGAGCTTCGACCATTTTTGAGCTTTCTGAGATTTGACCAAAAACTGGGTTGGTGGCTATTCTGGCCTCGCGGTCAATAAATGAGACAAGATCGTCGAATTTTACGGGCCTGCCCTGCAGCTCCATGATGTCATCGACCACACGACGCCATCTTTCTCTTAAACTGTACGGCAGTTTAAATATCAGCCTCTGAATATTGTCCGGTTGGTCGAACTTAGATGAATATCGGCTGCCCTTCATGGCATTTTTGCAACTGGCAAGGTAAACGGAGAACCTACTGAGAGCCGACCCATCCTCTGGCTTAACAGGAGGCCAATTTAATGCCTTGGATTCGTACGCGGACGCAATTCGAAACTCGTCTCCAAATTTCTTTTCAATCAGCCTCCGGGCCTCAGAGTACCCTTCATCCGGAGCCAAATGATGACAAGATCGTACAAGCTCCTTCACATCGCCAGCAGTGTACTGTTCTAGATAGTAAAGCCGCTCCGTACCGCTCGATGTCCTGGACTCAATCAAATTCTCAAAGGCTCGGGCAAAGGTGCGGTACTCCACTGGATTCCCATCGAACGTTGGTACCCGAGGCTGCGGAAGTTTACTCTTGTTCTGGTTAATTGCTAGCATTTCCATGATCCTAGTCTGCTGCAGTTGTAATGCGTTCTGCTGTTCCTGCAACTTGGTGCTGATGTCAAAAGCAGTGCCACGCGCAACGGGAACTTTGGGATATATCGGCCGAATGCCGCCGACAGGGTTAGCAGCTTGAGGTTGCGTCCATTCGGGTGCTTCAGGATTTAATGCAGTACGATCCACAACAGGTGGAGACTTAACTTCTTCTTCTTCATGAAACACTTTCTCTGACTTAACGGGCTCCAGGCTTACAGAACGCGAAGACTGTTCCGCTATCGCCGCTAGCGCTTGTTCCTTCGCCACTGTTTTTGCGATTTCGGCTTCCAAATTCAAACGCGATTCTTCCTGCTTCAAACGAAATTTCTGCTCTTCCAAAACCTGGCGCTTTTCTAACATCGATCTTTCAGCTTTTAATTCAGCAACACGTGCTGCTTCCTTGGCTCTGGCGACAACGAGGGAGGACGCGCGACTTGCGCGTGAACCGGCTCGACTTGCGCGTCTCGAGGTTCTCGAAGTCTTAGAAGGCGTCCTCACACCGGCACAACTAACAGAATCCTCCGGCTTTACTTCGGAATCGACCTGAAGAGATTGAGCTACGAGATTAGCTTCCACTCTTGTAATCCAATCACTAGTCGACCAATAGAAATCTCTGAACTTTCTCTCTTCACGGGTGAAATACTCGTTACATTCAGTTTCATTCTCTTCACTTCCAATTTCCGACGCGTAATTGAGATGAGCATCTTTAAATTTCAGAAAGGCTTCTTCAGCAGCTGTCAGCTTTTCTTTAACTTCTTGTAGGTTTCTGTCATCCGAAAGCAACTCGTGTACTCCGTTAACGTTCGCGGTGACGTTCGCGAGATGTCCTCTTCGAGTGTTCTTCAAACTGCGAAGCTTTTCGCTTAAAACTCCTTCCATGTCAAGGGTGGTATTTGGCTTTCTATTTCGTGGAGTTGTACGTCGAGCGACTTCTTCAGACTCCATACAAATTTTTAACGATGAAACTACCAGCAGGACACAACATCTCCAGCAAGGAATGACAATTTTACACACACACTTTATTGTAAACGATCTTCAATTATGGCTCATTGTGCGGTTAAAACTGAAACAAACATGAACAAAACAAACTTTAAAGCGAAAACAGTACAAGTTAAAACTCATGACAATAACGAAGACTTACATTTGTAATGCGATGCTGGGACTGCCTACAAACGGCTGAGACGTGATTGTGATTTTATCAGAAACTGCACTCGATGCTTAGATTTGGATATTAACTCTCCGATTCGCACAGCGAAAACTTAAAATAAATGCACACCCCAAAAACTATTTGAATAAATTACACGACGATACAAGCGACACATTCCAACCCGTAGTATGAAGCAATACAAAGAATATACACATTAATTAATACAACGCACGCTTACACCATTTGAGGCGTTACGATCTAACAAATAGGGTATCAAAAAACTGCCCAATAGTGACACAATAGGTTACCATAGTAACACTATGACCTGCTAAAAACACCCTTAATTTCAGCTTTAAGCGCTAATATTTCAAAAACAGCACGGTGAAGTTTTTTCTTATTGTAGAATTTTGATAAGCAGGATGAGATGCAACTTTTGGCAAAGTTTTAAAAAATTCTGTGCATGGGGTTTAGAGCCACCTTAAATTTGGTACTTTGATTGTAGCATCAACTAATAAAGAGTGGTCATAATGACCCATCAAAATCTACGTCTTGGACAGTTGGAAAGTGCTGGAAACTGTTTTGAGCCACCTTAAAGAGTTTGGCCAAGCTTCCTGACCATTTAAATTTGATCTGAACATTTCAGTGACATAATTAGCAATTATTAAATGAGGCTGTGTAGGACATGAAGAATTCTGCAGATCTAGGAGGGTGTCCCCAGGTTTTCTCGGTCAACAGTTCAATACACCTGCAGCGGGCTGCACTTTTAACGTCATTTTGACGTCGTTGATTCAATATGAGAAAGTTTCTTTCCAAATTTGGTCAAAAGCAGCTGGCTACACTCAATTATGAGTGTAAAGGCCTGTCCAAACGGGAAATGTTTGGTGACCAAACACCGTCAAACATTGTTTGGTGACCAAACATTTCACCGTTTGGCCACCTTGTTTGGTGCTGTTTGATCGTGTTTGATCGTGTTTGGTTGTGTTTGATAAAATTTGAAAGCCATCAAACATTCGATCAAACAACTTCAAACATTTCTTTTGTTCTCATGTTTGATGGGCGATTTTTTGTTCGTTTGGACAGCCGTATCAAACATGTTTGGCGCACGCATGCGTACCACGCTTGCTTAGCGGCCTGTATCCATAGATACCGCCTCTTGTTTACGTACGTCGCTTGTCCAGCGAACGAAGAAGAAGCTTCGGTGAACGTTGCTGAAATTGGGGAGATTGAAACCGAACAAACGCCGAGTCGTAAAGGAAAACAAAGGAAAAGAATGACAATGAAATCTATTGTAACAAAATGCATGCAGGTTCAACAAGCATCAGTATCTCGAGAAAATCTTCGAGTTATTCGCATCATTTCGCGGTCACCTAGAGTATCTTCGATCATCAGTTTCTGTAGGATATTACTGTAGAATCCTTTCTCTTCTCTTCTTCTTGTCCAGCCCCTGGTCTTCCCTCGTCTATTTTCCCTTTTTCCATCCTCCTCTAATATGTCAAAAAGGATTATAGCCGCTATCTCTTCTTTAATTTGAACCTTTGAATCGCAACCTGCAAAGTCGCACATTCCGCCGTTAAGCGAGCTACGATGTGTAAATTGTGGCCCATAGTTCTTTGCTTGTCGAGTTTAACCTATGTTTGATCAAACATGTTTGAACCGTTTGGCCACCCAATTCAACATCAGCATGTTTGGTCACCAAACAATGTTTGATGATGTTTGGTCGTCAAACATTTCTCGTTTGGACAGGCCTTAATATTAACCAATCAGAAACGGGGAAATATTTTGACTGAATGACAATGGCCATTGAAGATTCAGCGTTTTTTGTTTTTTCGAAAGTGAATAACGCTGCCTTGTAAAATCTTGTTTTCTTTAAAATAAATTCTTCGATTTGTTCGTAGTTCTGATAATAAGGAAAACGAATTTTTAACGCTCAGAGAGGAAAAAAATCAAAATACTTTTATGCCAATAAGTACGGTACTGAACCAAATTCGGGAACTCTGAGTGGAGACGAACAAGTTTGCAACAGGTAATTACCAAACGAACCGACTCACAGCACTGGTCAACAGTGTCGCTTTACATAGTGCTATTATCAAATCAATTTTATCTCAAGGCAAAATGCGTACGTAAAATATTAATTGCAGAAGAAAACAGGATACCTGTACCTACTGTACTTGTTAAAAAAATGTACAAGTAATTTGTTTACCCACGGAGCACCAAGGAGTTTATCAGAACTCGTTCAGAAATGTCCGTGAATTCCAGGATGGAAATGTTGGCTTTTGAGGATATGGGAAAACCAGAGTACCCTAAGGAAAACCTCTCAGAGCAGAATATAGCCTGCGTCCGAAGGGGAGGGAAAGGGGAAAGACGAGCGCACGAAGCGCGAGAACAGACGCGTGAGGATCGCGGTAGGGGACGCCTGCAAGGACGCTATTGTTTTCTTCATTCCGCCCTCTAATTAACTATGCAAAACCCACTCAACTGTGGATTATAACATAGCGCGCGCTAGTCCTATCTAAATCCTATTGAGCCATCATGAACAAAAATCATGAACAAAATCTTTATGTACGCACGGCCGTGCTCAATAAAATGACGTGTGCAATGACGTGTGCAGTTTCATTTCGGCTGCAAAATTTCCGTCGCGTTTAGTGCAAGTTTGTTTAATGAAGTTTCGGCAATGTGAAGTTTATTCTGAACAATCCTAACCCTACTTCGAGCCTTTGACTTTTGCCTGGCAAAGATGTTTACTTCGACGTGAGTATTTTGACTTTGCTTGTCTACATTTTCATTGAGTATTTGTACTTTGTTTGGCTACGTTTTCATTATAAACCAGGTGTATAAGCTTAATCTTAATTCGAACGAAGCGAATTTTTCATTGACAGTTTTAGAGACCAGGTTAAGCGTTTTCGTTCAACTGTTGCTTAAGGTATCATGGCTGATTGTGGCGTGTTAGGCCGGATAATAAAGACCTTTGTTTTCCTTCACCGTGAATCGTGAGAACTAGTTGTAGTCAATCAGAAATAAAACATGTCAGTTTACCGCCTAAGTTGTTGTCGCCATGTTATAAAAGAATTGGTTCATGCTTTTAGCTGTGCGTATATCGAGTTATGGATGCACTTGGGAAGTTTGGAGAGCACTCAAGAAGCTAGAGTTGCTCTCGGCTGCGCCTCGAGCAACTCTTACGCTTCTTTCGTGCTCTCCAAACTTCCCGCGTGCATCCATAACTCGATATACGCACGCTAAGCATGAACCAATTCTTAAATGTCTGGCTGTCAAAATCATCCAATCAGAATCACAACACTTCTTTCATGACAAAATCTGAAGGCGCCAATGAGTTCTCGTATTTCTTGTTTTTGTTGTTTTGCACGAAAAACGACCTTAGCTTCGGACGGTGGGAAAAGCGACAAGACGCCGGGCCAGAAAGAAAGCAATTGTAACAATGTTTGTAGAGTTTGCCAGATAAATCTAAAAGTAACATATGGCAAATGTGTGGCTAAAGCTCGTGGAAATATATTCAAACCGTCGGAGAGAAAAGAAATATTCGGAGTTGTCTTAAGCGAATCTCTGAAGAGCTTTGGGATAACAGCAGGAGCCATAATCGGGGACGGAGACCGTAAGCGCGCGCCATTTCTAGTATTGGGGTTGGCGCCATGATATGGGACAATTCTTCTATTTTTAGAACAAATTGCGCCATCGCCTGCGGCACACGCGCGCACATTGCTGCGAGGATTTTCGCGGATGTCGCGCAGGGGAAATGGCGTCCGAG
>JAHPZR010015369.1:27500-35692 GCA_019787425.1 Platygyra sinensis | reverse complement strand
GGGACAACTTCCCCTTAAAGGCTAATACGCTTTGGACATCTTGGACACTGGTAGCCAAATACCCTGGCATATAAACCCTTAACTATGGCTTAAAAGTGATAAAAATATGAACGTGTGCTATAAATAGCGATCTTACGTGGTTCGTTTGTAATTAAGCCATCACATACCGTGTTTTGAAAGCCTATACATCTGGGAGTGATTTCACAACTGACATGTATAAATGACGATTTTGGACACAGAAGTGCACATACATCTATGGCAAATTGTAACACTTCCACCAAGATCAGACCAAACCCCGTTGTCAAAGACAATCATGGAGGTGTTAACACCACTGATGTATTTGGTATATGGGCTGTATCAATCTATTTTAGGTTTTGACAAAGCAAACGACACATTATGATTTAATTCCAATTCAGACATTAAATTTGGCGCCTGAAAATCGTGGAAAACGCACCAAAGACAAAATGACGGAAGTTTCCAACCTTAGAGCAAATATATCAAAATTCGCTCAAATCTCGTTTAAACTCTCCAGATGACACAAAATGACAACATTGAATGTTCAAGAGTCTTCAGTCGGTAAATAGCCTTACATTGAACGACCTAAATGTCATCTCGTAATTTCCATACAAACTCTTTAAATTCAGTCAATTACTGTTCTCCATACAAACTCTTATGTTATGCTTGGGTGACCTGTGCTCCAAGTTTGAAAAGATGGAGGGATTTTTGTCGATCGTCTAAACGAAAAAGCTAACGGCGAACTTTGTATGCTTTCTAAATATTCCCGCTAAGCAGCAACATTTTAACCTTACTAATGGAAAGCTGGTGTATTGTTTTCATGGGGAATCAATATTTCTTTCGTACAAAATTACTGAAGACAGTTTCCGAACCCTTTGTTTTCCCGCGGTACACAAGAAATTTTCTGTGCGAAGAGAGATTTTATCCCAAAACCACGCGCTCTTTACGTTTTGCATAAAGAGCCTCTCAGCAAGCAGGGGAGAATTGTTTTCTTAACAGTGAAATTTCGAAAACGATTTCATCCTGGCGTTCCTTATTAGAGTGGGCTGCTGTTTCCAACCATTGCAGACCATTGCAGCTTGCATTATAACCTGAGCCTGCAAGTATAGCTACTGGGGATGCGCAGAAAGCTGCGCAGTATGTTTTTTTCCGCTCTGAACACTCATATATATAATATTCTTCATCTCCCGCCTGACACACACTGACATTTGTCAAGCATCACCACACAATACAGGAAAAACAGAAAAAGAAATGGAGCGCGTGTGAATACAAAACTCGAAAAATGACTGAATGATTGAGGCAACTCATTTAAATCAAATAAGTGATGTCATCGTTTTAGTGGAGAGAGATATAATAGTCAGTCCTTGGGATTTCTGGAAGGAAATCTGGACCTGGGCTGAAAAGAATCTTTTATCTTGAGGAGTAACGTAACCGTCGGGATTACGGGATTGAGAGAAACGTCTGACCTGGGGCTCGTTTCTCGAAAGCCCCGAAACCTTTTTGCACCCGGAATGTCGCTGCAAAATCTCAAACCTTATGATTCCAAAGCTGTTTTATTCACATTTTCTCAATAGGAACAGAGATTCTCTTTGTACATGAAGATTCAGGCGTATACGTTTCTCCGTTTTTATATACAGATGAACTAAAAATGGCTTTACTGGCACGAAACTGAAGTTTCCAGGGCATTATAGAAACGAGCCCCTGGACACTTCACAACTAATATACCTCTTCTCACGCACCTACAAGAAAGTTTTCAAAACCGTAAAATTTCATAACCTTTTCAAAATAAGCCACACTGCAAGTTTTTGCTTAACCAGGTTCTCTCGGGTTACATTTTTTGGGCAAACGTTTAAAATATCTTAACGCCTAATGGCTAAATGTTTCATGGCCCGTTTTAAGGCTAACCGTTAACCCCGTTGAGACACCCTAACAAGCAGGGCAAAATTTATTTTTGCTTTTTTACACACTCATTGTTTAGTTGACTTCTTTGGCTTCTTCTAATGACTCAGATGAATTGCAAAGAGTTATTAATGAGGAACTCGGTAATGTCTTAAAATACTGTGCTGCTAATATGCTAATATGTATATTCTGTGAATAACCGCCTCTCACTATTAACTATTAACTGCACTGTGGTAGTGGCCAACTCGAAAGCTCTGCTCCTTCGGCCACTACGCACTATTTCAAATTAATGCCTAGTGCACATGTAAACTACTTTTCCTTGTTTTTTGTTGTTGTTGTTTTTTTTTTACCTTTCTTTTTCTTTTCTGTTCTTGTAAATTAACATTGTGTGAATTAGTGTGAATAAACTGAATTGAATTGAATTGGCTATATTGCTGAGCGATAAAGAATAAATGAAATTCATTTGAAAGCTTGACTCCTGCCCTTTCCTTTTCATGATATCAGTTGACAATTTCTACATTTTTTTTAATCACAAGTCGTGAAAATTCGGTGTCATTAAGACCATGAACAACATTTGCGCAGGCCAACATTGAGAACACCTGATGAACCTTTTCGTTACAAACCACGGTGCCTTTATATGAAAACGGACACCCAATTAAACAGTTTGTGTTTAACATTACATTCTTCTCAGTTTTTCTCGCAGAGTGTTAATAGTTGCTTGTTGTTCTTGTTGCTTTCGTCTCGCTGTCTCTATTTGAGCTTGTAGTTCTCTTTGCTGTTGTAAATATCTGTCCTTTTCTGCTGCCGACCTTTCCCTCGCTGCAGACACCGCGGCTTCTGTCTGCTGTCTTTGTTCTCGCATCTGTTTATCCATCAAACGTTTAAGCTTTCTCTCTTCTTCAATGTGTTTCTGTTCCAAGCGAGCAATCTAGGAATATTATATAAATTAATGATTATTTTGAGGTCGATGTGATTTGCAATAGCTTTCGATAAGAAAACTTCGGAATCCTCGATCTAAATTAGTTTTGGGCAACTTAACTAATATTCTGAAAGCCTTAAAACTGTTTCAAGCCCATTCCCTTATCAACTGCGAGAGCTAAGAGTATTCATGTTTAGCTTCCGTAACATAAAGTCCCATCTAGGAGCAATGCTTCTTCCCTCTACCCCTTCCCTGGATCGGGTGACAGTCCATTGTAGATTACCCTACGCTCCCCTACAGCAACTATTCAGGTTGCCCAAGGGGGGGCTGAACAGTGAGAACATGGGAGAGGAGAAGCGAAGCGAGACAAAGCGTCTCAAAGTATTGCAGTGAAGAAATTAAAATAGACAACGCATTCCCTCTCCATCTTGTTACAATCTTTGACTCCTAAAAATCTCTTTTCGTCAATAACAACAATGACAAAATATTGGTCTGATGGTATCGTTGTTTAGACAGCGTCCCATTTTTGGTCTGTTTGGTGAAATTACGAATTGAAAATATTTCCACACTGTACTAAAGACGATAAGACGCTATTCAAGCTTGTTTCGACATATGTCGTTCAATAGTTTTGTGCTGGATTGGTTTTTCAGCACAACTTACCCGATCTTCAATATCCTTTCTGTTTTCCGCCAAATGTAAGTTTTCCCGCTATAAAATTAAAACAAGGAAACTGTAAGTGAGATGAAAGAATACCTCGCTCAACTCAAGACAAGAAGGCTAAATTTTGAGCAAATCGCCTCCGAGAGAGCAGCGAAAGAAGCCGAGGCTGAAGAAACAGAAAAGATCAGAGTAAGTTAAAAAATAAGTAATATGTTTTCAGCAGTCTGATCAGCTGCCTTGTAGGTAAAATTTTAATTCAACAATGAATGCAGTATAATTTCATCTCACTTACAGTTTCCTTGTTTTAATTTTATAGCGGGAAAACTTACATTTGGCGGAAAACAGAAAGGATATTGAAGATCGGGTAAGTTGTGCTGAAAAAGCCAATCCAGCACAAAACTATTGAACGACATATGCCGAAGCAAGCTTGAATAGCGTCTTATCGTCTTTAGTACAGTGTGGAAATATTTTCAATTCTGTATTTTCACCAAACAGACCAAAAATGGGACGCTGTCTAAACAACGATACCATCAGACCAATATTTTGTCATTGTTGTTATTGACGAAAAGAGATTTTTAGGAGTCAAAGATTGTAACAAGATGGAGAGGGAATGCGTTGTCTATTTTAATTTCTTCACTGCAATACTTTGAGACGCTTTGTCTCGCTTCGCTTCTTCTCTCCCATGTTCTCACTGTTCAGCCCCCCTTGGGCAACCTGAATAGTTGCTGTAGGGGAGCGTAGGGTAATCTACAATGGACTGTCACCCGATCCAGGGAAGGGGTAGAGGGAAGAAGTATTGCTCCTAGATGGGACTTTATGTTACGGAAGCTAAACATGAATACTCTTAGCTCTCGCAGTTGATAAGGGAATGGGCTTGAAACAGTTTTAAGGCTTTCAGAATATTAGTTAAGTTGCCCAAAACTAATTTAGATCGAGGATTCCGGAAGTTTTCTTATCGAAAGCTATTGCAAATCACATCGACCTCAAAATAATCATTAATTTATATGATATTCCTAGATTGCTCGCTTGGAACAGAAACACATTGAAGAAGAGAGAAAGCTTAAACGTATGATGGATAAACAGATGCGGGAACAAAGACAGCAGACAGAAGCCGCGGTGTCTGCAGCGAGGGAAAGGTCGGCAGCAGAAAAGGACAGATATTTACAACAGCAAAGAGAACTACAAGCTCAAATAGAGACAGCGAGACGAAAACAACAAGAACAACAAGCAACTATTAACACTCTGCGAGAAAAACTGAGAAGAATGTAATGTTAAACACAAACTGTTTAATTGGGTGTCCATTTTCATATAAAGGCACCGTGGTTTGTAACGAAAAGGCTCATCAGGTGTTCTCAATAGACCCTTTGCATAAATGGCGTCTAAATTTGAATAACAATGGTCCATCCTTAGCCTCACGTTCATGTTTCAAAACAAGGGAAATTTCACATGAGTGTGAGGCTATGGATGTACCAAGTATTGTTATTCAAATTTAGACGCCATTTATGCAAAGGGTCTATGTTGGCCTGCGCAAATGTTGTTCATGGTCTTATGACACCGACTTTTCACGACTTGTGATTAAAAAAAAAATGTAGAAATTGTCAACTGATATCATGAAAAGGAAAGGGCAGGAGTCAACCTTTCAAATAAATTTCATTTATTCTTTATCGCTCAGCAATATAGCCAATTCAATTCAATTCAGTTTATTCACACTAATTCACACAATGTTAATTTACAAGAATAGAGAAGAAAAAGAAAGGTAAAAAAATAAAACAAAAAAAAACAAGGAAAAGTAGTTTACATGTGCACTAGGCATTAATTTGAAATAGTGCGTAGTGGCCAAAGAAGCAGAGTTTTCGAGTTGGCCACTACCACTGTGCAGTTAATAGTTAATAGTAAGAGGCGGTTATTCACCGAATATAGCAAAGATATTTGTTTACAAACATTGTTTTTGTTATTTAAATGTTGAAAACTTTAAACAAAAGAACTCTTTGTTTCACCAGCCAATAGTTCTCTGGTTGGCATGTTAATAACAATAGGTGACGTCACTGATATCTTTGCTATACATATTAGCATATTAGCAGCACAGTATTTTAAGACATTACCGAGTTCCTTATTAATAACCCTTTGCAATTCATCTGAGTCATCAGAAGAAGCCAAAGAAGTCAACTAAACAATGAGTGTGTAAAAAAGCAAAAATAAATTTTGCCCTGCTTGTTAGGGTGTCTCAACGGGGTTAACGGTTAGCCTTAAAACGGGCCATGAAACATTTAGCCATTAGGCGTTAAGATATTTTAAACGTTTGCCCAAAAAATGTAACCCGAGAGAACCTGGTTAAGCAAAAACTTGCAGTGTGGCTTATTTTGAAAAGGTTATGAAATTTTACGGTTTTGAAAACTTTCTTGTAGGTGCGTGAGAAGAGGTATATTAGTTGTGAAGTGTCCAGGGGCTCGTTTCTATAATGCCCTGGAAACTTCAGTTTCGTGCCAGTAAAGCCATTTTTAGTTCATCTGTATATAAAAACGGAGAAACGTATACGCCTGAATCTTCATGTACAAAGAGAATCTCTGTTCCTATTGAGAAAATGTGAATAAAACAGCTTTGGAATCATAAGGTTTGAGATTTTGCAGCGACATTCCGGGTGCAAAAAGGTTTCGGGGCTTTCGAGAAACGAGCCCCAGGTCAGACGTTTCTCTCAATCCCGTAATCCCGACGGTTACGTTACTCCTCAAGATAAAAAATTCTTTTCAGCCCAGGTCCAGATTTCCTTCCAGAAATCCCAAGGACTGACTATTATATCTCTCTCCACTAAAACGATGACATCATTTATTTGATTTAAATGAGTTGCCTCAATCATTCAGTCATTTTTCGAGTTTTGTATTCACGCGCGCTCCATTTCTTTTTCTGTTTTTCCTGTATTGTGTGGTGATGCTTGACAAATGTCAGTGTGTGTCAGGCGGGAGATGAAGAATATTATATATATGAGAGTTCAGAGCGGAAAAAAACATACTGCGCAGCTTTCTGCGCATCCCCAGTAGCTATACTTGCAGGCTCAGGTTATAATGCAAGCTGCAATGGTCTGCAATGGTTGGAAACAGCAGCCCACTCTAATAAGGAACGCCAGGATGAAATCGTTTTCGAAATTTCACTGTTAAGAAAACAATTCTCCCCTGCTTGCTGAGAGGCTCTTTATGCAAAACGTAAAGAGTGCGTGGTTTTGGGATAAAATCTCTCTTCGCACAGAAAATTTCTTGTGTACCGCGGGAAAACAAAGGGTTCGGAAACTGTCTTCAGTAATTTTGTACGAAAGAAATATTGATTCCCCATGAAAACAATACACCAGCTTTCCATTAGTAAGGTTAAAATGTTGCTGCTTAGCGGGAATATTTAGAAAGCATACAAAGTTCGCCGTCAGCTTTTTCGTTTAGACGATCGACGAAAATCCGTCCATCTTTTCAAACTTGGAGCACAGGTCACCCAAGCATAACATAAGAGTTTGTATGGAGAACAGTAATTGACTGAATTTAAAGAGTTTGTATGGAAATTACGAGATGACATTTAGGTCGTTCAATGTAAGGCTATTTACCGACTGAAGACTGTACTCTTGAACATTCAATGTTGTCATTTTGTGTCATCTTGGAGAGTTTAAACGAGATTTGAGCGAATTTTGATATATTTGGCCTAAGGTTGGAAACTTCAGTCAGTTTGTCTTTGGTGCGTTTTCCACGATTTTCAGGCGCCAAATTTAATGTCTGAATTGGACTTAAATCATAATGTGTCGTTTGCTTTGTCAAAACCTAAAATAGATTGATACAGCCCATATACCAAATACATCAGTGGTGTTAACACCTCCATGATTGTCTTTGACAACGGGGTTTGGTCTGATCTTGGTGGAAGTGTTACAATTTGCCATAGATGGATGTGCACTTCTGTGTCCAAAATCGTCATTTATACATGTCAGTTGTGAAATCACTCCCAGATGTATAGGCTTTCAAAACACGGTATGTGATGGCTTAATTACAAACGAGCCACGTAAGATCGCTGTTTATAGCACACGTTCATATTTTTATCACTTTTAAGCCATAGTTAAGGGTTTATATGCCAGGGTATTTGGCTACCAGTGTCCAAGATGTCCAAAGTGTATTAGCCTTTAAGGGGAAGTTGTCCCTTTTTTCTAACTGTAGAGAAACCCAGGTGAATGGGGGTTCTAAAAGGACCAAGATATTAAAACTGCAGTATAAATAAAGTGGCTGTAAGATCCACTGTGCAATTCACTCTGCAGGAATGTTTTTTTTTTCCCTTCACTTCCCGTCTTTGCACATTTTCAGTTTCTTTACACTCACCCTCCCTGGCATGAATTTTTCCCCCACTCCTTCCCATCACTTTTCTAATGGTCCGTCCCTTAGTTTCGTCTCCTGACGGAACTCTTGAATCTAAGGTCTTCAAAGTCTTAAAGGCGCGTTTTCCTAATTCCCGCTTAGAAAAATCAGTAAATGCCATGTCCCAGGCGGTGTAGTTGTATTCTTGAATCTTGTCCCGCCGTTTTCTTTCAAAAGCCTGAATCCCGGCATATAAGCCTGCGATAGAGTGAAAGCAAGAGACCATGATGGAACTCTCACATAAAAAGGAGGAGTGCACTTCGCAACCTCGTTCCCAGGGTCTCTCATCTGACCGTCCACTACATCCCTCCTTGCTCGCTCCG
>JAHPZR010015369.1:0-22500 GCA_019787425.1 Platygyra sinensis | reverse complement strand
ACTGAAGAAACTCTTGATTATCATTGATATAATAGTTCTGTTTGGACTATAAATGCTTTTGGCAAAGGTACAGATATTGAAGCAAAAATGTTTAAATCTTTGAAATCTGGAAATGTTTGATAGAGCCCGTTTCTTTGTTTACAGAGACAATTTTCTGTATAATCTCTAGACAGTGTCATTGTTTTGTACAGTAAACAAAAGCTGCACGTCTGCTCAAAAGTGAAATAATTGATACTGAAAACCACCATGCTTAATGAATTACATCTCAAAATGTGGCACTTCTGGGTGATGAAAATTGTATTGAATTGCATGACAGAAGTCACCTGTGTTACAAATCAATCATTATAACAATGAGCTCGAAAAAATGAACAGTTTGGTTGTTTTCCCTGTAATTCGTTACATCGAGGTTTTTGACATCATGAACCCTCCATTTTAAAACTAACAAATTTGGCCAATCCCCAGCAACTTCGAGGGTGGTAAAGGGGGGGGGGGTCTAGATCATGTTTCACGGAAAATGAAACAGTCCTTTCACAATTCACAAAAAATAAAACAGGCATTTCACGCTTCATGGAAAAAAGGAGAATGTTTGTCTTTCAACAAGAGTTTCATACCGTTACATTTTGAAAAATTGTTTCTGGGTAGGAATACAAAAACTTTCCACAGTTCCAGAACGGACGGTTCTCATGAAACGAGCAGTCCATGCTTCTTCCAAGACCTTTGGCTTCAGCTAAAGATTGCACACCACACAAATCTAACACAGCTTTCTTAAAGATTTTGAAACCTCTTTGGGCTGTGGCAGAAAACGGAAAACGAGATTTCTCCTTGTGAATCAATATTTTTTGTTACCCATTCGGTTAAAAGAAAACAAACTTATGAACGCAGTCATCTCAGACATCGCGTTGATGGACTTGAAATGGAATCACGATTTGCGAAGAAAAAATTAGCCATTTTGCATTTCACAGGAAAAAAAGGGCCGATCACGAGTCACGAAAATACCCTTTACCACCCACAGCTTCATTAAATCGAGGTTCCACTGTACTGCATAAATTGGACTCTTCACAAAAAGTTATACATTGGCGGAAAAGAGAGACGACTAGGCGAAAGTTTACAAGAACACCTTTTTGACGTAGAGAAAGACAACAAAAATGCATCTGAACCTGGTTGCAAGGCACTTAAACCTCCCTAATTATTCTAAGCAACATATGGCGGTTTGTGGTCTCTCCCTACATCAAGGAAATATGGAAAGCCACAAAACTGTAGAACAAAGATTTATTTTTCTAATCGGCACTCTTAATCCTCACGGTGTCAATGAATGCTTTTCATTCAACTAATTTATTCTGTTGTTTTTTTTTATGTTACCAAGCACCAACCAATCATGTAGCTCCATCTTTCTGTATATAAACCACACACAGCCCACAGTTCCTTGATTCACTCTAACAAAGGGCTAATGCTTGAAACGTCAGCATCCCAATCTCTTTACAGTGGCCAATTCACATTATCAACCCAGTTGATAAAACCAAATTATCTTGTAATAATACTCCCCACCAGCACAGCACAGCAGTTTCTTTAGAAACTTACCCCCTTTATTATTTTGTATTTGGGTCAATTCTGCCATCCTATTCGGCATTTTATTGCAGTTTCGTGGTGATCACAGTTACTTTTGGTCATGGAAAGAACTTTGATCAGGGCATATTTTGATGACATGCTTCATGTAGGTAACCATTTCTGAATCTTGAACATGTGCCACGCAATCAACAAAAGAACACAGCGGCTATTATTTGCAATTTTGTCACGATCCATCTAAGCACTTTCCATCTGCCAAAATTTTATGTCATTTCAAAATCGTTATAAAAAAATTAGTTATTGGATGCCTTTCCTGGGTTCTTACCCATTGGGCAAATGAGGAGAGAAAGTTACTTGCCCAGGAGGAAATTGTACTTGTCCTGGATAAACAGACTGGGTTTTTTTTCCCAATCCCTGTGGGTACTGGTCAGAAACTCTAAGAAATACATTTATCAAGATCCTGGTTTTGTAGACATGGCTTGAAATTGTTTTCACCCTTACTGCAATTCAAAAGCTTTCACCCTTAAGTCTCTAAAGCAACCCATATAACTGATACTGACTTTTAAGGCTCAATACGTAAAAAATACAGTGAAAACTCCTGCCTTGGGACTTTTTGAGGCTGAACACTCAAAGGGCTTCTGATATGCTTTATGTGCTTTTAAAGGCCACATGTTTACAGTGACTTACATTAAGGACATAAAAACCTATGTGTTAAATTATGTGGAATTGAGCATTTGTCCCCATGTCTTATTGCATGCATATGGTTTAATGTTATTTAGCCAGCTCCAGATTTTTCAAACAGCTTTGCTGGTTTCCAAATTCCAGGAACCTGCAGGGATTTTTGATTTTGTTAATCAAGGAAAATGCACATCAAAAGAGAGACCATTAATCTAAAGGTTTGATGAAGAAAACCACTGATAACTACTTAATAACCAAGAGTGAAGTTGTTACAGGAAAATCTCAAACTGAGGCCTTGCCGTATTGACTGAGCGATAGCGAGGTTAATACGCCTCGTTAAGCCAAGGTTTGAGATTTCCCCTAATGACCGAACGGTCGAGGTTACTAAGTTGTTTATTAAATGGCACCAACAACAAAAATGTAGATGGTTTTTTAATTGTAACTTTTTGCTTTGCTTTTGCAAGCCCGTAATCGGCACATGGGCATTATGGGAGAAAAATGCCCTAGAATTCAATGACAATTAGCCAGAGTGCATGTTATATTGCCTACAAACACAAGCCACATAATAATATTTTTATCAATCTCTTGACTTCATTGATTTTGGCAAATCCATCATATATATCAACTTCAGCCTTTGGCTCTGCCAGTTACATGTATTTTCAACTCACAATATGGATTTGATGTGAAGCTGCTAGTGATCAAGGTCAATATACATTAACCTGCAAGCAGGCTCCCAGTGAGGATGGAAAACAAATTCAGCAAGCGTGAAACTGAAGAATTTGGAAAGCAAAGTGATTGGGGCGGAGTCTGTTTGCGGGCTTCTATAGATATATGATATGAGGACTCTTCTTTTAGTTTTTGTTTGTTTTGCTGTGCTATAGTCAAGTTGTCAGCACTTTTCTCAGAGCCCTCAAAGTGATTTGATTTCAGACTGGGATCATGTAATTAGGAATGGGTGATTGGAGAAGATCTCCATACCCTACCATGGGTAGCATGATCATTTTAACCCCCCTTGCCTTCAGAAATTCAAAAATGCTATTAGCTACCCCCTTGTGCCCTCTAACTTCCAAAATTGTTAACTCTCTGGAATTCCTTGCAGATTATGATTTTAAATTAACTGTGTATAGGGCTCAAAATTGCGACTGATATGATCACATCAAGCGTACTTCAAACCTTCTTGCTATTTTTAGTGATACTGCAATTTTGGTGTACAACTTAATTTAATTAATTTTTGTTTTCTTATCCATATTAGGGTTCATTCATTGATCATATACTTTAGCACCAGTAATAACTTGGATTCAGACAAGTAGCTACTTGCACAGGTGAGTTTTATTTTTAACTGGTGTTTTGATTGATAGCTGTGTAGTTTAGGCATCTGCCATCTGATATTAGTCAACACTCTATCAGTTGATCATCAGTCAACATGTTGGCCTGAGTACTTTATCAACATGTATAGTGACACTCGAGTGATATGTTGATCATCACTCGGTCAGGCATAATGTATACCAGTACGACCCAGATCTAAAATCTCTGAAGGAAAATCAATTGTCAATTTAATTTTCAAATTGGGTCAAATAATATCTTCAACTTCTGACAGGATGCGGTGGTGCCGATCTGCATCATTCGCCTACTTCCACATCCTTGGGACATTTTCCCACACAAAACTAGAAAATTGCTACATATAAGCGAGAGAGCATCCTCAGAGGCAAAAGTAGAGAAGAGATTGATCATTTTGAAGAAGTTATATTCACCCAAAACAGCGAGGAAAACACACATTTTTGTTGGTAAACAATTTTAAACCTCCAGACGTTCCATGTGTCTTCTTGTGATGGGCCTGGGTTCTAGTTTGGGACTTCAGGTGTTCATTTTTCCTCGTCCGATTTAATACCAAGCTTCGGACAAACTATGGAAAAACTGCGTTGAACGAATAAATACCTGTCCACTAATGGCAGCAAAAGGTCAAACATGTCATAAAAGGCTAAAATTCTCGGTAAGACTTCAACATGTATGATATACATTGCAAAAATCCAAGGGAACAGCTTTATTAATTTTAGAAATTTCGGCATAATCTGGTGTCTTTTCCATATAATCGTCACTTTCTTCAGCATAATATTGCTGAAAATTTCCACTGCATAAGTTTCTATTATTTCTGCACCCTATCAGATGGCCTGTGTAAAGGGCTCCTGGTGCTAGTATCGATTTTACACTCAGTTGGTTTTACTTTTAAGGTTACTATTCACCTTCAGGGGTGTCTTGCGTGCAAGCGATGTACCGCGTCCGGTTTAAACTGTAGATATCTAAACCCCTATATCAAATTAAAGCTTATAGGACTGGCTATCAGACTTAAGTAAATTCTCAGCTCCTATGAGCCAATAGTCGGAGTTTTACATCATATGGAAAATAGTGCGCCAAGTTTAAAATTTTTCGCTTTGTAAAATTGTGGAAATGAAAATCGGTTCACTTCTTTCGCTTCTTCGAACTGGTTTATTCATACATAAAATAACTACACCCAGGAAGATGCTTGCATGGTGGCTGATCAACTGAGTAGCCAGTTCTAATCCCGCGAAAGTCGTCTCGGTTGATTGCATAACATCATAGGGCTGTCAATCAAGGGATAAACTTTTACTTCCGGCGTAAACGTGAAACTGCGATTTCTCCGCCAAAATTTTTAGTCTTTTTCAATAATTTTTTTAAAAAAATTAAAGATCACACTTTGACCTATATTTTGACTCAAAAAATCCAGATTTGAAGAAAATTAAGGATCTGAGGGTGCATAGTAACCTTAAGCAATTTGAATTTGTGCCAACAGTTTGGTGAAGTCAACACTGAAATACAAAAATGTCTAAATGTCTCATTTTTCATTTCTAACTACAAAAAAATGTCTTTGTCTGACCAGACTCAGGCATTTTGTCAGGTCAAAATTTGTCCTTGGCCTGAAGAGTGACCCACTTGAATATCGCGAAGATTAGAATGTATCTGACTTCTGAGAGCACAAGGGCCCTCGTCTATGCTTATGTTACTTGTCGAATGGACAATTGTAACTCGTTGCTCCTCGGGTCACCGAAATATATGATTCAGAAGCTCCAGTGCGTTCAAAACTGCGCTGCATGCCTTGTAGATGGGCAACCTAGGGCTGCGCACATTTGCCCCGTCCTTAAGGAGCTACACTGGTTACC
This sequence comes from Platygyra sinensis, assembly GCA_019787425.1. Taxonomy (NCBI): domain Eukaryota; kingdom Metazoa; phylum Cnidaria; class Anthozoa; order Scleractinia; family Merulinidae; genus Platygyra; species Platygyra sinensis. The sequence continues at coordinate 17,083 of JAHPZR010015369.1, read as the reverse complement.
TGTGGAGCAGCGAATTACCTTTAAAGTATTATTATTAACTTTTAAAGCTCTCAATAATCTGGCGCCTTCGTATCTAAGTCAACTTATAGTCCCATATAACCCTACAAGAAATCTTAGGTCAGCTGGCAAACATTTATTAGAAGTACCGAATGTGCGCCTGAAGAGCTATGGGGACAGGGCCTTTTCGGTCGCTGCCCCAAAGCTCTGGAATGAAATTCCCTTAGACATTAAATTAAGTCGATCAGTTGATGTTTTTAAATCCAGATTGAAAACTTATCTTTTTAGACTTGCTTTCAGTTGACTTCTTTGTTTTAGTGCTATTGTTAGTTAGATATTTATTAGATTGTAAAGCGATGTAGAGCTTTTGTATACAATTTAGAGCAGGCTTGTTACTGCTTGAAACTACCAGCAGGACACAACATCTCCAGCAAGGAATGACAATTTTACACACACACTTTATTGTAAACGATCTTCAATCATGGCTCATTGTGCGGTTAAAACTGAAACAAACATGAACAAAACAAACTTTAAAGCGAAAACAGTACAAGTTAAAACTCATGACAATAACGAAGACTTACATTTGTAATGCGATGCTGGGACTGCCTACAAACGGCTGAGACGTGATTGTGATTTTATCAGAACTGCACTCGATGCTTAGATTTGGATATTAACTCTCCCATTTGCACAGCGCAAACTTAAAATAAATGCACACCCCAAAAACTATTTGAGTAAATTACACGACGATACAAGCGACACATTCCAACCCGTAGTATGAAGCAATACAAAGAATATACACATTAATTAATACAACGCACGTTAACACCATTTGAGGCGTTACGATCTAACACCGGCCCCAAGTGTCGACACGAGAGCGAGACACTTAAAAATTACAACATAGATCGATCGGCTATGAAATTGCATATACGCGGTTGATGGCAACATAATAAGTGTACGAAATAATCTGACAATGAAAAAACGTAACACTACCACGCGCAGTACTAGGCGGCTAATTTCACCAAAGCCGTAAACATATTGTTCATTGATGTCCATTAATTCACGTGACAAGGCAAAGTTTTAACTTGATTGAGCAGCCTTAATGTTTCATTTACCGAGATTCATCTCCTTCAACAAGAAGACAAAGCTTGTCGACCGGTCTCTCGAGAATTGTTGACTTGACAGATACTTTTGCGCGTCGAACAAACCCTTTCTTATCGGAAAGGACTTCGACGATTCTTCCAAGGGGCTACGAATTACGATGGGAATTCTCGACAGAAACCAGGACGATATCTCCAACGGCCAAATTTCTGCGTGGTCGTAGCCATTTCTGTCTACCTTGGAGCAACGGCAGGTACTCCTTTGACCATCTTTTCCAGAAGATATCTGCCAAATACTGCACTTGCCTCCATCTGCGGCGCGACAGCTGATCCTCTCTTCTAAATAGCCCTGGCGGCATTGGTGACTCTGAGCGCAAAAGCAACAAATGATTGGGAGTCAAAGGCTCCAGATCTTGGGGGTCAGGGGAAACTGTCGTGATTGGGCGGCCATTCATAATGCTCTCCACCTCGCACATTAAAGTAACCAGGCCTTCGTCGTCGGTAGTCTGCTCTCGGAGTAACGCCTGAAGTATCTTCCGAGCCGTACGAATACATCGCTCCCAAACGCCTCCGTAATGCGAGCCATAAGGGGGATTGAAGGACCACTTGACGTTTCTTTGCAACAGGTTTTCGTGGATTTTCTCTTGATTCCAGGCGTTGATGGATTCACGGAGCTCTTTCTCACCGCTTGAAAAGTTGGTGCCGTTGTCTGAACGAATCTCCTTTACTTGGCCTCTTCTCGCTATGAACCTTCTCAGTGCCAACAGAAAGGAATCGGTGTCTAGACTGTGCGAGACTTCAATATGTACTGCTCGAATGGCCAAACAAGTGAAAATAACTCCGTACCTCTTTACGAGACTTCGTCCACGCTTCACTTGAAAGGGACCAAAGTAGTCGACACCGACTGATGTAAAGGGCGGCTGATCTGGGGTAAGACGATCCACAGGAAGGTCAGCCATTTTCTGCTCGCAAACGGGACGTTGACGACGCCGACAACTAACGCACTTTGATAGAACTCTTCTAATTGCAGAGCTTGCCCTAACGATCCAAAATTTTTCACGCAAGAGACTTAGCACGTATTCTCTTCCAGAGTGCCCAGATACCAGGTGATAGTGCTCAATTATCAGGGTGGACACATGATCACTCTTTGGTAGGATGATCTGATGCTTGGAATCAAAAGATGCTGGGGCTAAACCAAGTCTCCCACCAACACGTATTAGACCATCAACAAGGACTGGGTCTAGACTTCGAAGACCGCTGGTTTTCTTTACATGCGCCACATCAACTCCGGAATTTGTAAGCGATTGGAGCTCTTCAGGGAAATAATGCACTTAAGTATCTCTAATTCTGCTGCCCTCATTTCTTCTATGTTTATGCGCCGCCAAGGAGCGTTTGCTAACTTCTTGCGTGTACTTGCCAATCGCAAATTCTCCCGATACCGTAGGAACCAAGCAACTGATTTTTTGAGGCGATGCCAGGAAGACGTTCTTCGAAAGTAGTCCACTAGAGGACAAAAGGGCACAGCCACTGACGTCGCGTTAACATTAACATCCACCTTAACTTCTGGATCTGCGTCTGGAATACTGTCCAGTGACAAAGGACCCTGCGGCCACCGCTCCTTTTGCTCCCAGAGAAACGCCGGCCCCTTTATCCAGCGGTCAGAACTAAGGAGAGCTTCCGCCGATAACCCCCTGGAAAGGTCGTCACCTGGATTCAGGTCTCCGCTCACATGCCTCCACTGATCTGGACCCGAACCGTCTCGAATGATTGCGATACGATTAGCCATGAATGTGTGAAACCGTTTGGTTTCGTTCCTAACATAGCGCAACACTGATGTGCTGTCCGTCCAGAAAACAGATTTCTCGGTTAGCGGCAAGTCCAGCTCCCTTTTCAGAACTTTATCCGACTGCACTGAGACTGCCGCAGCTGAGAGTTCCAAACGAGGAATTGTAACTTGCTTGAGGGGCACAAGACGTGACTTCCCTTGGAGGATCGTGCAGTGAACTCCACCAGTACCATCAGACAGGCGGAGATACGAGACCGATCCAAAACCAATTTCAGAGGCGTCTGAAAAATGATGCAGCTGACTGGACGCGATGTTATCAAAGTTGGCTGGTTTAAGACAGCGGTCGATTGTGAACTGAGACAACTTTGGGAGGTCCGATAGCCATCTCTGCCAACGCACCACATACTCTGTGGGTATTTCGTCGTCCCAACTCAACTTTATCCGGCATAGGTCCTGGAGAATCTTCTTGGCCGTCAGTACAAAGGGTGCCGCGAAGCCGAAGGGGTCAAAGATTGTCCCAATGATGGATAGGATGCCCCTACGAGTGGGTGGTCTGAGTTTGACGTTAATGTTAAAACCAAATTTGTCGGACTCTATTCTCCACTGAACGCCAAGTGCCCGTTCGATCGGCAATTCATCCTTCCGGAGGTCTAGCTTCATGATTCCTTGTGCGCGCTCTGAATCAGGAATACTCTCCAAAACTTCACGGCTGTTGCTGATCCACTTTGTTAGCCGAAAACCCCCTCGCTGCAGTAGGCTACGCAACTCTCCAACATGACAAACAGCATCCTCAACTGAAGGCAAAGACTTCAGACAATCGTCCACGTAAAAGTTCCGTCGGACTGTACTTAAGACATCAGAAGAGAAATCCTTGGCATTATCCTCGGCTGTTTTGCGGACGGCAAAATTTGAACAGGCTGGGGAGGACACAGCGCCAAACAGGTGGACGGTCATCTGATATTCTTCAACTGCACATGATAATTTCCCATCCGGCACTATAGAAAGCGAAGGAAAGAGCAGTCAGGGTCCGGAACTCTAACCTGGTGGAACATTGCCTCGATATCCGCCATCACTGCCACACGATCCTTTCGAAATCTTGTGAGGACGCCCAGGAGAGAATTTGTGAGGTCAGGACCTTTCAACAGCAGATCATTAAGACATTTTCCTTTGTACTTTGCAGAACAGTCAAAGACTACGCGTAGTTTTCCAGGTTTGTGCGGATGATAAACGCCATGGTGGGGTATAAACCAAGTCTTGCCTTGATAACCTGATTCTCTTTGGTACGGGGGAACTTTGCGCGCGTATCCCTTTGCAACAATATCTTCAACGAAAGCTTTGTAATCGTCAAGCAACCTAGGATTCTTCTCCAACCTTTTCTTCAACCAGGATGCACGCTGTTCAGCCTGGGTACGATTGTCTGGAACTAGACACTGTCGATCTCTGAATGGCAAGGGGATCTCGTAATGGCCATCCTTCAACAGCGTGGACTCCTCCACGCTTGCCATAAAACGACGCTCATCTTGGGATAGCTCAGTCCTGTTGTCGGCAATTGACTCGTTGAAGTCAAGGTTGTAATAGTTTTCGACCATCTGCTGCAACTCAGTATCAGCCTTAACAAAGAAATTTGTCGAGTGCGCACCTTGGTGATAGCGCCCCAACGGGCCGTTAACTACCCAGCCGATGCGGGTTCTCGAGGCAAATGGGCCTCCATGTTCACTGTTTTTGACCTCGAGTGGGTCGAGAGCCTCTGGGACGTCGCTTGCAATCAACAGGCCGATCTCCGCACTAATGTTAGGCAAGTAAACTCCGCACAGGTGGGGCCACAGATCAACATCCTCCTGGGTTGGAATATCGTCTTTTGTGACGGGTATCTCGGTTCTGGTGTAGAGGACTGGTAGCGCTATGAAGTTGTTCTCGTCCAGGTCAGAGATAATCAGGTCTCTTATAAGAAAACTGTCAACAAGGCTGCCTTTCTTCTCTAGTGTCGTCAAGGAAATCCTTGTCTTACGTCCGTCGATACCAAGTTGCTTCATCAGTGATTCCGTGCAGAATGTAGAACTGCTGCCGCTGTCCAAGAAGGCGTACGTAGTAATTGCGGTGTCACTGCCTTTGCGTTTAACTTTCACTGGCACGATAGCCATGCCTGTCCTCGGACGTCCGGCCCCAATAACGCTACATGAGGTGTCATCCGTACTGACCATGCCATTACGTACTTGAGCTGCACTGCCGCTAACATTGTCCGCGCCTCCGGTGCTGGTTTCGCTGTTCAGTTTTTCACGAGGCTGAGTGTGAAGCACAGTAGGATGTTTCTTTAGACAATTGGTGAATTTGCACGATTTTCGTTGAGGGCAGTCCTTTGCAACGTGTTTGTCGGACAAACATCCAAAACAAAGACTTTTTGATGCCAAAAACTGAATACGCTCCTGGTAAGGGCGGCTTCTCAGCGATCTACAATCCTCGAGGGCGTGGCTAAAGTTGCAGAAACAACAGGAGTCGCAGATAGGCGCAGCAGAAGGCGTATATTGAGAAGTGTCAATGCTTCTATCCACCTCTGTGTTGAGGCTATGGTCAGTATTCACTTGAGCAGCGAGACTTAACTCTCTTGACTTGGGTAACAACTTCTGCACTGTTCCCTTACCAGACCGAGCTTCGACCATTTTTGAGCTTTCTGAGATTTGACCAAAAACTGGGTTGGTGGCTATTCTGGCCTCGCGATCAATAAATGAGACAAGATCGTCGAATTTTACAGGCCTGCCCTGCAGCTCCATGATGTCATCGACCACACGACGCCATCTTTCTCTTAAACTGTACGGCAGTTTAAATATCAGCCTCTGAATATTGTCCGGTTGGTCGAACTTAGATGAATATCGGCTGCCCTTCATGGCATTTTTGCAACTGGCAAGGTAAACGGAGAACCTACTGAGAGCCGACCCATCCTCTGGCTTAACAGGAGGCCAATTTAATGCCTTGGATTCGTACGCAGACGCAATTCGAAACTCGTCTCCAAATTTCTTTTCAATCAGTCTCCGGGCCTCAGAGTACCCTTCATCCGGAGCCAAATGATGACAAGATCGTACAAGCTCCTTCACATCGCCAGCAGTGTACTGTTCTAGATAGTAAAGCCGCTCCGTACCGCTCGATGTCCTGGACTCAATCAAATTCTCAAAGGCTCGGGCAAAGGTGCGGTACTCCACTGGATTCCCATCGAACGTTGGTACCCGAGGCTGCGGAAGTTTACTCTTGTTCTGGTTAATTGCTAGCATTTCCATGATCCTAGTCTGCTGCAGTTGTAATGCGTTCTGCTGTTCCTGCAACTTGGTGCTGATGTCAAAAGCAGTGCCACGTGCAACGGGAACTTTGGGATATATCGACCGAATGCCGCCGACAGGGTTAGCAGCTTGAGGTTGCGTCCATTCGGGTGCTTCAGGATTTAATGCAGTACGATCCACAACAGGTGGAGACTTAACTTCTTCTTCTTCATGAAACACTTTCTCTGACTTAACGGGCTCCAGGCTTACAGAACGCGAAGACTGTTCCGCTATCGCCGCTAGCGCTTGTTCCTTCGCCACTGTTTTTGCGATTTCGGCTTCCAAATTCAAAGGCGATTCTTCCTGCTTCAAACGAAATTTCTGCTCTTCCAAAACCTGGCGCTTTTCTAACATTGATCTTTCAGCTTTTAATTCAGCAACACGTGCTGCCTCCTTGGCTCTGGTGACAACGAGGGAGGACGCGCAAGTCGCGCGTCCTCCCTCGTTGTCGCCAGAGCCAAGGAGGCAGCACGTGTTGCTGAATTAAAAGCTGAAAGATCAATGTTAGAAAAGCGCCAGGTTTTGGAAGAGCAGAAATTTCGTTTGAAGCAGGAAGAATCGCGTTTGAATTTGGAAGCCGAAATCGCGATTCTTCCTGCTTCAAACGAAATTTCTGCTCTTCCAAAACCTGGCGCTTTTCTAACATTGATCTTTCAGCTTTTAATTCAGCAACACGTGCTGCCTCCTTGGCTCTGGCGACAACGAGGGAGGACGCGCGACTTGCGCATAAACCGGCTCGACTTGCGCGTCTCGAGGTTCTCGAAGTCTTAGAAGGCGTCCTCACACCGGCACAACTAACGGAATCCTCCGGCTTTACTTCGGAATCGACCTGAAGAGATTGAGCTACGAGATTAGCTTCCACTCTTGTAATCCAATCACTAGTCGACCAATAGAAATCTCTGAACTTTCTCTCTTCACGGGTGAAATACTCGTTACATTCAGTTTCATTCTCTTCACTTCCAATTTCCGCCGCGTAATTGAGATGAGCATCTTTAAATTTCAGAAAGGCTTCTTCAGCAGCTGTCAGCTTTTCTTTAACTTCTTGTAGGTTTCTGTCATCCGAAAGCAACTCGTGTACTCCGTTAACGTTCGCGGTGACGTTCGCGAGATGTCCTCTTCGAGTGTTCTTTAAACTGCGAAGCTTTTCGCTTAAAACTCCTTCCATGTCAAGGGTGGTATTTGGCTTTCTATTTCGTGGAGTTGTACGTCGAGCGACTTCTTCAGACTCCATACAAATTTTTAACGATGAAACTACCAGCAGGACACAACATCTCCAGCAAGGAATGACAATTTTACACACACACTTTATTGTAAACGATCTTCAATCATGGCTCATTGTGCGGTTAAAACTGAAACAAACATGAACAAAACAAACTTTAAAGCGAAAACAGTACAAGTTAAAACTCATGACAATAACGAAGACTTACATTTGTAATGCGATGCTGGGACTGCCTACAAACGGCTGAGACGTGATTGTGATTTTATCAGAACTGCACTCGATGCTTAGATTTGGATATTAACTCTCCCATTTGCACAGCGCAAACTTAAAATAAATGCACACCCCAAAAACTATTTGAATAAATTACACGACGATACAAGCGACACATTCCAACCCGTAGTATGAAGCAATACAAAGAATATACACATTAATTAATACAACGCACGTTAACACCATTTGAGGCGTTACGATCTAACACTGCTCATAACTAAACATCCCATTCCGTGACACATGTACTCCATCAACATGACAATACAATCTGAATAAATTTAAGTCAGGTAAACACTCTTGAAATTAAGATTTCATTGGTTCCTATGAAGTAATTTTTGTTACAGAAATAGATGTTACACCTGTATGACCATTAATTAGCAATTTCGTTTTGTTACTGTTTTGAACTGATTTTGCAAAGCCAATGATCGAAATGTCTGCAGCTGCAACCAACGCCAGTAGCAGTTCAGAGGATGATGACAATGGCGGCTGCAACCTTCAAGGTATTTATAATAAAGATGAAAGGTTTGTTCTAACAGATTACATTTTATGATAAATTATTCACATGTACATCGGACCTGATTTCACCAAAGGATGCAAAAAGTAGCTGCGAAAATCTCCAAAGCTAAAGCCATTACTCTCCTCATTAAAATTATTTTGCTGTATGTGGCCTCACATGCGACATTGTCCTGTGCATTACCCAGGCAGACCCTAAGGGCAGATCCTGTCTCTAACAGATTGCGGAGCTGTTAACTAGCAATTCAAAAATCAGCTTAAGTTAATGGGGACAAACAACCAAGTATGCCCTCTGCTTTCAAACAACACGAACCCAAAGTCAGAGCAATCAACTACATCACATCAATCCTTGGGTATAGTACTTTTCCACCATATTTTCTAGTGCCGGAGTGGACCTGTGTCAAAATACTGTCTCCATTTCAAGACCTATTTTTATCAGCAGGTGGGGGAGTTTTAAATATAAAACAACCCTTGATAATTCTGGGATAGCCCTTGGCAGGATGTGAAACAAAGAAACCCAGTGTAAGACCCATTAATACAGTATTTTGTAGAACTATTAGATTGCAATTTTAAAACCAGTGCAAGAGAGTTGGCTGGATATCTAGATAACTGTCTTTGTTTATACATGTAAGTATATTGTATTAATAGATTTCTGTAAGGCCATTGACCATCATTAGATCTATATTTGTTGTACCATGGCTAGGAAATTTGAAATCTTATCATGACAAATGTGTGCTTAACCTAGGCCACTCATTATTAATATGTCGTTGTGATCTTAATTACTACTTAAATTATATCTAACAAAACTGCATCATTGGTTAATTGGAAGTTTCTCCTTTTTAGTTGCTTTCAAAGAAGGCAAACCTGGTGACCTTGAACTTAATGAGCTGGCAGGAAAAATTGGTACCACGTGGAATAATCTGGGACTTCTAACTTGGCATTGGTCAGGATGTACTGAGTGGAATTGAGACTAATGGAAAAGACAGACCATATGAGATGTTACTTCGCTGGAGAAATACAACATCTTCCAATGCACTTTATCGTGACCTTTACTGTGCTTTGTGTCATAACAGAGTCGGTCTTGATAATGTGGCCAAGAATTTTGTGGTAAGGAAATTCCAAAATGCATAATTTTTCTTAGAGGACTACTTAAAATCAGGGCTCTCACTAATTTTGAAGCAGACAGGAAAGTGAATAATTGGCAGAATACAAATTATGGTTTTTCACCTGTGCGTGATGCAAAGCAATGTATCCATAGTAGTATCCATTTCCCCAATTGAGTGGCATTTGATTTGTTTTGTTTTTTAAAGAAGAATAGCGAAGTAGATGCTACCTTCTGACAAAGTTTGTGTTAAGATACAGAGACCAAATCCTGCACTTTTCAACGACAAGAAGCTACTTAAAATCTCTGTGCCCCCCCCCCCCCCCCTGTTTCTCCAGGCTTGCTACGCCCCTAGTTCTGCTCTATAGCAATTTCATGGAGAATCTACCCAATGAAAATGTACAACAATGATTTATCTGATTGTACTCATTTTTGTGCTGCAAATCAGCATTCTCAGAATTTTTCTGCAGATAATGAAACTATTTTTTCAGACATTTCTTTCAAAGAAATTCGACCAAATATCTCTCAGACTGCTGTGGTGTTAATAAACTTATAACCTGTCTCTTTCTGTTTGCAGTTGTGTTAGCAGAAGGGCCGAGTCCACCCAAGCGCACCAAACTTGAAGGTATTTTTGTAACATGGGACAAAATTAAATGTGCTTGACTGGTGAAGGTTACATCTTTAAAATCTTGTTTGATTCTCAATTTCCTTTGTCTTCTAACTCTCTTTATCCACGAGCCATGAATGATTGGGGTTAATAGACAACCTTTGATACATTTGATCTACTTTTGATTTAATTTGTTTGGAATACTCCAGTCATACACTGCAAATCTTGTTTTCTTTCCTCTGGCTATTGTATAAGAAAGGCCCAGCATGTGACCTGCATGACTGGACACAAAGGCTACATGTATCTCCTACAACTCATGGCAACTTGTAATGTCAGTGAGTTGTCGCTGGTGAAAAGACAAAACTTAATTTGATTGACATGTGACCACCATCCCCACTGTCCCTATTTTGAACCTCAGTCAATAAGCACCTTATCTGAAGTCAATAAGCACCTTATCTGAAGTTTGATTAGTCCCAAACCAAAAATCATTTAGCACCTGGAATAAACTAAAACTTGTGGAAGGTGAATTGATCAACATGACACCAGCGTGGGACAAAGAAAGATCTAAGGCCCCGACAGGACTCGAGCCCAAGACCTCCCGAACACCGGGCGTGCACTCTATCCACTGAGCTACGAGAACTCATTGAGCGTAAAGTCATTTAATGTGACAGGCGTCTGTATACTCCTAGGATCAGCACTGCTGGTCATCGTGAGTAGTGGTAAATGAATAAAGATGGTGAGTTCTCGTAGCTCAGAGGATAGAGTGCCGCCCGGTGTTTGGGAGGTCATGGGTTCGATTCCTGTTGGGGAATCAGATGTTTTTTTCTTCTTATGTAACGATGTAACGTAGTCAGGAAAACGCGGCTGAAGTAGTCTTCGTTCAAGATACTGTCAGCACAGGATCTAAGATACTAAAAATCTACTGAGATCGTATTTTGTCTGCATTTTTATATATAAAAAAACAATTATTCCTACTTACACGCGTACGCAAGGAAATTCTTAAACGTTTATAAAATAATTATGGAGAACGTCAGCCAAGGGGGTTACTTTTTGTTGTAATACCCTTTGTAAGGCTTTGTTGCTACGCGCTCTTTGCGGATCGCTATAATTTGAAGCGGGGTCCGGTTGTTCAAAACCCCGATTACACTAACCTCCGATTAAGCCCAATTGTCGATTAAAACTACTAACACCGGGTTAGGTAATCAGAGGAATTGACAACGTTGTTCAAAGCCCGATTAGAGGGCAGATTAGTTAATCCTTGATTAACGGTTAGTACGTGGTGTAAAAAACACTTATATTGTCTAGGTAATCGACAATAATGAATGGCTTGGTGCAAGACAGGCGTAAGTGACTTTTTCGGGTAAAATTTTTTTCCTTCAAAAGTGCCTGAATTTTTGCATGTGCTTTTCAATTAAGTAGTAAAACATTCCCTTGTATTTTTTTTCGGCTGGTTTGCACTTTGCTTCTGAGAAAAACGAAGTCAAAATATCGAAGCGTGCACAATGAACGCATTACAAAGGGGAACAAGAGCATTTCAGCCAAAAAAAGATACAGGAGAATGTTTTTCTACTAAATTGAAAAGCACATGCAAAAATTCAGGCACTTTTGAAGGAAAAAAAATTTTACCCGAAAAAGTCACTTACGCCTGTCTTGCACCAAGCCATTCAATTAGCATCCCATAATGCAATTTCCTGTGAGTAAGCACTGTGATTGTTTCCAATATGGCGTCCGCTTTATGGCCTGTCAGTCAAACGGTGGACTTGTCTACTTCAGTTATATCGCCAACAACTTATACTTAAGCCACCACTCGCATAAAATTGTTGTGCTATCAGTTCTTGGTCGATTGGTTTCAGAGCGTAATAACAATTCGTTTTCCTCTGTAAATCCGCCTCTATGAGGTTTGTATTGTATTCAATTGAAGCTCTTCTAAATCTGTAGCAAATGCAAAGCTTTTGATTCCTGTAAATTAATATGCTATCGTTATATCGATAAATTCGTGCTCGTCTTTGTCTCACGCAAGGAAGGCCAAACAACAAGTCGGCCATTTTATTTCAATTTTAATCGGCCGATTAGCGATTTAATCTTCCTTCGAGGTGTATTAAGTTTAACCCGCCAATTAGAGTCAGATTAGCGTTAATCGCGCTTTGAGCACCGCAATTTAATCGCAGATTAAATTTTAATCGCGGATTAGCATTTTTAATTGGGGATAAGCCCTAATCGGGTTTTGAACAACGGGCCCAGGTTCCGAAGCCATCAAGCACACTTGGAGATACAATGAATGTCTTACTAACATCGTCTTCACGGTGTCTACTGTATGTTATGAAATCTCGTTTCTTCCCCTTCGATTTATGGCAAGCTTCGGTCTGTAACTTACAGTACGCCACAGACCTCGAACTAAGTTAGTAAGACCCTTTTAAATTACAATTTGTCATTGCATATTTAGGGACTGGTCAAAGGTATTTGGAGTGGGCTGGGGCAGAGAGGGGGTTAGCCATCAGTTTTGGTAAGGGGTGGGTCGTTCAATTTTCAGCTACCAAGAATTGACACACATTTGACACAATCGACAAAGAAGGTAACTCCGTTCAGCTGCAAAGGAAGAAAACTTTTCGAGCCATAATTGAAAAAGTGCACGTACACTTGGCTTCTGTACAATAGAGATGGCAATTTATGTATTGTAATATCTGTACATATAAGCAAATGGATTGAGCAAGGAGTCCCAGGGAAGAAATATTGAAAATACTGCGCTCTGTTGACATGCTGGTCTTCAAGAAAAACTAAATGGCCAGCTTGTGTTTACATGATTAAAAGTACAACACAAGCAGGGGTGATAAACGTTTTCATTTCAGTTTTTAAATGTTTATCGCCGCTGCTTGTGTTATATATTGAATCAAGCTACGATGGCAGGAGACCAAGAATTGATATGATATGTGACACATGCACAAATATCTGGAACTCGTAGTTTTTTGGCTATATTACTCGCAGGACTCACTGCAGCCGTTTTCTACATGGATCACTGTTCTGCGTGTTGCGATGTTTGAGGCCTAGTGTGAAAGGTAGAAGGTCAAGTTTTTTTTTTGAGTTCACAGACATGACTTAAAGTTGCAAGAGTAAAGGAAAACAGTATTACTCTAGATGATTTTGTATTATTGTTCAGAAATGAATCTTAAACGTAAATACCGCAATTTCACCTGCAACATGTGATTTTGTCGGATTATGCAACCCAAAATGTCATATTTTCATTTAGGGGTGGGCCACCCAGGTTTGTGCCAAATGGAAGGGGTCACAGCATGAAATTTCAAATTTATGAATCCGTAAAGATGTAAAGAATGCGTTAAGATCCTCTTTACGCGTCTTTACGAACCTTTTTACGCTTTCGGAAAGAACGTCTTTACGCATTGAAACCAGAGTGCGTAAAGGTTACGGAGAGAGACTATAAAACGCTATCTTTACGTGCATCGTAAAAAGTTGTATATAGATCGTTTACGATAATTTACGGCGACTGTAAAGAGACCAGAAAGACGATCTTTTCGCGCTATTTATAACCGACATTTAAAATTATAAAAAAAAATTAAAAATGTCGTAATGGACCGTATTTACATGCCCATTTGCCATTTTGCAGTTGTCTCGATTTTTTAGACCATAACAAAATGGAGTTCGCGTCAACATATGTTTAAGCGCATTGCAAAAAGTCGTATAAAAGTTTGTGATATTTTACGCTTCCGTAAAACGCTTATCGAGAAGCGATCTTTATGTGCTATTAGAACTATTGTAAATTTGGCCATAATTTATGTACATGCCCCTCAGGGAATGACCCAGCCACACCAACACGCTTTCAATAGCTTGCAATTTTTTTTTTTTATTGCTATATTTCATTCTAATTTCTCAGTAACGTAGCTAGAGGTTCAAACAACGAAACATTTAAAATTATATCAGAAACATATGATTATATACACAGGATAAGAACTGAAAAAAATGTTATAAATCTACATATTTCGTATGAAGAAACACTGTATGTAGGGTGGGTCGTGTTTTTCCTAACCACCACATCATGAAATGCTCCAGCTCAAACCCACCCCCACCCGGTACTTTTTGATCAGTCCCTTATTGCGAGCAAGTGCTTACGCCAATAGGTGAACACAAAGTCTAAATCCATAATCAGTTTTCAAATTAAGGGAGGTATAAGAATAACAACTTCTCATTTCATCTCGGCAGATTCTCCAACCAAACAGTTTTTCGAATGGTGCCAGGAAGAGCTGCACGATGTTTACAACACCAAAAGCAAGGTGAAAATTACACCTTGGGACCCAGACAACACAGTAGATATTGATGAGATTTACATACAGTTAACAATGCTGAGAGATGATAGAAAACCTCACGAAACAACGAAAGAAAAGCTTCAAGATTACGCTGAAATGTTCAAAGGCTACGGACACCATCCTAACCCTAAAAGAATTCTAGTCTATGGGAAACCGGGAATAGGAAAGTCTACTTTCGCTCAGAAAATTGCTGTGGACTGGACCAGAGGCAAGAAAGAAATCCTAAAGACGTGCGATGTTTTACTATATATTAAGTTGCGAGATGTTTGCGACAGTCAAGATTTCCGCACCATGCTGAAAACTGCTGAACTGCTGTCTGCTGATGATCCAATGGCAGTCAATAAACTGGATAAATATGTCCGTGAGAACCAAGGCAAAGTCCTGCTCGTTTTGGATGGCTATGACGAGTACAGTGGTGGAAAATCATCACCAGTTAATCAGATCTGGAGAGGCACTGTGCTGAGAGGTTGTTGTGTTGTTATCACAACACGGCGAGTGAAAGAAGAGGAGCTAAGCAAGCACAGTCATGTTCAACTCGAGCTCAGTGGGTTTGATAGTGAGGAGAAAGTCAAAGAGTTTGCAAGCAAGTTCATTAGTGATCAGAAAGATGTAGAAGAGCTTGTTAAATACCTGCGGAAACACAAACTCTGGGACATGGCGCAGATACCACTTCTCCTATTAATGTTGTGTCTAGTCTGGAAGGAGAAAGGTCGTAAGGGACTACCTACATCTGGAGCGGACCTTTACTCAAGATTCATGGACACGTTCTTGTATCACCTGGATTCAAAAGTTTCAGAAGAGAAGTTTCAAAGCATAGATGAATACACAGAGGAACTATTGAGATTAGGAGAACTTGCTTTTTACGCTCTTTTGGAGAACTGTCTATATTTCAGCTTTAGCAAACTGCCTGCTGACCGTGCCTTCAAGACATTTATTGACACTGGTTTTTTGCAAACTTCAAAGCTTTCAAGTTCGATTCCAGAGAAAATCGTCTATTTCCTTCATAAGTCCGTTCAGGAGTTCGTCGCTGCCAAGTTCATGGTTCAAGAACTGATGAATAGGAAAAATGAAAGCGTCACCTGTCTTTCAAAAGTTGACTCATTCCAAAAAATACAGGAGATGTTTGAAGTTTTGAAATTCGCCTGTGAGTTGTCACCAGATGCTGCCTGCGCTGTTCTCAGTCATCTGCAGATGATAGGAGACAAAGAAGGTCTAACAGCGTACAACTTCACCGAGACGCCTTCTGTTAAGGATTTGTCATATCATCAAAAAAGGTTTATGTCTATCTGTTCTGATTGTTTGTTTTCTTGTGCAGCGTCAGGCAGACAAGCTGTGTTCCCTTTTTTCCTTAAGTGTGTTAATTATGTTCTAATACTAACTGGTGAACGAGTTTCTGTTGCTGCCAGAGAACACTTATTGAATTCCACCAGTAGACGTCCAAACTATCTATTTTTCGAAAGTGAAGAAATAGATGATGATGAAGTTCACTCCTTACTTGTTGACTTAAACACTTCCCTTGTGTTGTGTTCAGGAGAAGTCATGAGTGTAAAAAAGTACGCCAATCTAGCAGCAGATAGCTTTTTCCTTAAGAAAGAAGGACAGCAGATGTTGTTCTGTCTCACTCGCATTTGCAAGAACTACTGGCATGCTCTGCCTACAGAACTGCTCACTGTTCTCACATCAACACCAGTGTCTACTTCTCAGAAGCCTGTTGATGAACAGTCAAAGAATCAAGACAGCAGCAGTGCGTTGGTTTTGACTGAGAACATACTGGATCAGACTGGGCAGCATTGCCTATCAATGGTCCGAGATATTGTAATTAAGAAGAACCCAACAAGTGATGAACTCATGGTTGTGAAAAACGTGATACCTTTCATACCACACCCTCGCAACATCGAGATCAACGGCAGCATAGACACATCATACGATGCTGGACTGATAGAGAGTATGGTTGCCAACATTCACTTTTCCGACAACCTCCACAGCTTAGAACTTAATGACATCAATTTGACCTCAACATGTGTTAATAAGATCGCCAGTTTACTGCACCAGGCTGGTAACTTGCACAAACTTGCCTTGTCAAGAAACCCGTTGCACAGCAGAGTGAATGAGTTGGTGGAGAACCTTGATCAAGTGACAGTCTTAAGGTTGGGCGGTGTCAATATGGAAGAGAAAGAGGCCGCTGTACTTGGAGCTTCATTGGCATCTATAAGTGGATTACAAGAACGTGATATATCAGACAATGCAGTGGGTCACAGGATCATTGAACTGGCTAACCACTTACACTGTGTGCCTTTTCTGACAGAGATGATCCTGCAAAATACAGAAATGGGTGAACAGGAAGCCACAGCTGTATTCCAATGTTTGCCAAATATTTCACAGCTACAGAGTCTTGATTTATCATACAATCCACTGGGTTATGGGATTATCGAGCTGGCTAAACACTTGAATTTTGTTACTGGTTTGAAGAGGCTGAATTTGAGAGATACACAGATGGGAGAAGAGGAAGTATCAGCACTGGCCTGTGCACTGAAGGATGTACCAGACCTGTATAAACTTGACCTATCACACAATCCACTTGGTCGAGGAATCAGTGTCCTGATTCAGCATCTCAGCAGTGTTCCTCAGCTGCATTTTCTGTGGCTGTTTGGTGTTAAGATGACAAAATTAGAAGCCAAGGAGTTGTGCACAGCAAATGGAATAGACAGGGCACTAGCCACCGATTACCATGTAAGTGTTTTATTTCTGTTGACATTTATATGTCCCCCTTTTTAAAAATAACATAACTGGTAGCTGTGTTGCCAATAAGCCACTTCAAAAGCAATTTCGCAAAAAAGGACAATTTGAAGAAGTGTGCCGTCATTTTAC
>JAHPZR010015368.1:15000-17500 GCA_019787425.1 Platygyra sinensis | reverse complement strand
TATTCTCGTATTTTGATTTGTTCTCACCTATGACCTATTAGAGGACAGATGCACGATTGACGTCATCATTACAAAGTTGTTGAGAATTAGGATAATATTTTACTGGGCAAAAAATAATGCACAAAAAAGTCTTACCGAGGTCAAGAAGCCAGAAAACGAAAGATAAAGCCGTTTCTTTTAGAAAATGATACAGAAATAATTTTCTGTCGGTCTCAGTCGGCAGTCGAGCGAGACTAAACCACGCACAAACTTGGTCTTGGTAAGCTGAGAACCATTGCTTAATCTCAAACTTAACAAACCCAATAAACAAAATGTTTCTTAGATTAATTTATTTAAAAAAATTAAACTTTTGACACACTGATTGATGTCAGGGATGAAACATCAAAACGTCATTTCTTAAAATCGGTAAAATAAACACATAAACTTGCTTTCCGATGCGAATGTTCCTGTCTGTTTCAGGGCACAGCAGCGAGCTAAGTATAGCTAACCACAGCTCACGGTTAACATTATCGCAGCTAAATTGTGTCTCCAACACTATATCAAGCTGATTTGAGAATTACCAACCACAGAAGACAAAAATCTCCACCGTCATTTACGCTCCTTTCATTCAAAACTCGAATCAAATGGCCTCTAGGTTGACCTTAATCACAAGTTTTCCGAGGGTATTTTTTCATCTCCTGTAATTTTCAAGGCAACGTCCAAGCTTTTAAATTTTCAGCTCGCAGGTCTGCTCCGATGACAAAAACTGACTTGATTTTTCCAGCATTTTCTTTAAGATTTGTAGATTTCGCAGTTCAATTCTGCTTTTGCTGTAAGTTTTCATTCCACGAGAAGCGACGCCCGAGCCAGGTTTGACAGTGGCGTGATTTTTCTACACCAATCACAATTCTTTGCTACGCACTGTAACCAATAAAATTGCTTCATTTTGTATAGATCATAGATCACGTCAAATGACTTTTGCCCAAAGTGGGCAAAGGCGGGGCAAAGGCAAGGCAAAGGCCGGCTTTCGCGTATGTTAAAATATTTTGAAATAAAAAAGTGGTAAGAATATCAGTGACACACTCGGTTACGCCTCGTGTGTCACTTTTTTGTTCTTACCACATTTTGACGTCATCTGTGATCTATTACTGAACAGACGCACGGCAACATGGAATCTATTTGTTAATTAGTTTGCGCTATACGTCCTTCAATCACGCCGCAATCATAAAACTTGTAAACGAAGAATCACTTTCAAAAGGTTTGTTTAAAAACCAGAAGGAAATTTATATATGATCTTCTGCTAGCAACACGCTCAGACTACATTCGCGCATCTCTTACCACAACCCAATCGAGCAAACAAAACTAGCCCCTGATCATTTACTAACCGCTCCTTCGTTGTCACTTCGAAGCTTTCATGTTGTTGCTGTTGTTGTTGTTGTTGATCATTTATAGCGAATGTAGAAGCTGAGGGCTCGTAGAAAATTTTTAAACACATGTAAGAAACTACACTATAGATCTTCTCTGACTTCCGCAAAATTTCCAAATATAAGCTTATTCTTACAAATTAGCACGCCATCCAGCTATGATTCTAAGAACGTTTTTGCTGCCTTGAACGTGCAATTTTGACCTTCAGAAATCTAAACCTTGCACCAACATATTTAATTTCAAATTCCTCTGTCTATTTTATTTGCTTATCTTTGAGGTTTACCTCGTGATTGATCATGTTATCGTGGGCCACGGGGTACTTGATAAACCAACCTGGAAAGGCGGGATCGATATCAGCTAGTATCTGGGCAACTGCGCACCTACCCTCCCCTAGCCCAACGGTAACACTTATTTAAGGAATGGACAATGTCTAGCGTGCGTCTATCCAATTCGGGATGCAGGCGGATAGTTGGGAGAGCACGAAGGTAGCGGAAGAGAAGCTCGAGGCGCAGCCGAGAGCATCTCTAGCTACCTAAGTGCTCTCACAACTATCCAAGTGCATCCCGAATTGGATGGACGCACACTAGACATTGTCCATTGCTTTTATAACATAGCAAGACATTTTTCACGCTGAAAAGTCGCTTTTTCTGCACTGATCAACTTGCAAATTCTGCACGTGCACGTGTTGTTTTCACTGGCAGCACTTTTCGCTACACGTTCGCGTGTACGTGCACGTGTTGTTTTCACCGGTAGCACTTTCGCTTTGTTGATCTTTCGACTCTTCCGATGTTTCTGCAACCATTTCAGACACGTTTTCTAGATCTTCAAAGTCATCGAGACACCTTAACTCAAATGTTGGATAATACTAGCCATTAGTAACAGCTAAATTAAGTTTTACTGGAAAAAAACTGCGAAAAACTTTTGCCGGCAAGAAATTTCACCGACAATGACGTCAGCCTGGACCATCTCTTTGAACCATCCATTTCTTTTTCATAAAAATTGGCCAATCAGAGCGCGCGCTAGCATATAGCTATGTTATAACATGTTGGGTTAGGTGCGCAGTTGCCCAGATACTGATATTGATCCAAAGGCCCAC
>JAHPZR010015368.1:0-5000 GCA_019787425.1 Platygyra sinensis | reverse complement strand
AAGATGCTGGGGCTAAACCAAGTCTCCCACCAACACGTATTAGACCATCAACAAGGACTGGGTCTAGACTTCGAAGACCGCTGGTTTTCTTTACATGCGCCACATCAACTCCGGAATTTGTAAGCGATTGGAGCTCTTCAGGGAAATAATGCAACTGGACACACTTAAGTATCTCTAATTCTGCTGCCCTCATTTCTTCTATGTTTATGCGCCGCCAAGGAGCGTTTGCTAACTTCTTGCGTGTACTTGCCAATCGCAAATTCTCCCGATACCGTAGGAACCAAGCAACTGATTTTTTGAGGCGATGCCAGGAAGACGTTCTTCGAAAGTAGTCCACTAGAGGACAAAAGGGCACAGCCACTGACGTCGCGTTAACATTAACATCCGCCTTAACTTCTGGATCTGCGTCTGGAATACTACCCAGTGACAAAGGACCCTGCGGCCACCGCTCTTTTTGCTCCCAGAGAAACGCCGGCCCCTTTATCCAGCGGTCAGAACTAAGGAGAGCTTCCGCCGATAACCCCCTGGAAAGGTCGTCACCTGGATTCAGGTCTCCGCTCACATGCCTCCACTGATCTGGATCCGAACCGTCTCGAATGATTGCGATACGATTAGCCACGAATGTGTGAAACCGTTTGGTTTCGTTCCTAACATAGCGCAACACTGATGTGCTGTCCGTCCAGAAAACAGATTTCTCGGTTAGCGGCAAGTCCAGCTCCCTTTTCAGAACTTTATCCGACTGCACTGAGACTGCCGCAGCTGAGAGTTCCAAACGAGGAATTGTAACTTGCTTGAGGGGCACAAGACGTGACTTCCCTTGGAGGATCGTGCAGTGAACTCCACCAGTACCATCAGACAGGCGGAGATACGAGACCGATCCAAAACCAATTTCAGAGGCGTCTGAAAAATGATGCAGCTGACTGGACGCGATGTTACCAAAGTTGGCTGGTTTAAGACAGCGGTCGATTGTGAACTGAGACAACTTTGGGAGGTCCGATAGCCATCCCTGCCAACGCACCACATACTCTGTGGGTATTTCGTCGTCCCAACTCAACTTTATCCGGCATAAGTCCTGGAGAATCTTCTTGCCGTCAGTACAAAGGGTGCCGCGAAGCCGAAGGGGTCAAAGATTGTCCCAATGACGGATAGGATGCCCCTACGAGTGGGTGGTCTGAGTTTGACGTTAATGTTTAAAACCAAATTTGTCGACTCATATTCTCCACTGAACGCCAAGTGCCCGTTCGATCGGCAATTCATCCTTCCGGAGGTGTAGCTTCATGATTCCTTGTGCGCGCTCTGAACCAGGAATACTGTCCAAAACTTCACGGCTGTTGCTGATCCACTTTGTTAGCCGAAAACCCCCTCGCTGCAGTAGGCTGCGCAACTCTCCAACATGACAAACAGCATCCTCAACTCTTGTGAGGACGCCCAGGAGAGAATTTGTGAGGTCAGGACCTTTCAACAGCAGATCATTAAGACATTTTCCTTTGTACTTTGCAGAACAGTCAAAGACTACACGTAGTTTTCCAGGTTTGTGCGGATGATAAACGCCATGGTGGGGTATAAACCAAGTCTTGCCTTGATAACCTGATTCTCTTTGGTACGGGGGAACTTTGCGCGCGTATCCCTTTGCAACAATATCTTCAACGAAAGCTTTGTAATCGTCAAGCAACCTAGGATTCTTCTCCAACCTTTTCTTCAACCAGGATGCACGCTGTTCAGCCTGGGTACGATTGTCTGGAACTAGACACTGTCGATCTCTGAATGGCAAGGGGATCTCGTAATGGCCATCCTTCAACAGCGTGGACTCCTCCACGCTTGCCATAAAACGACGCTCATCTTGGGATAGCTCAGTCCTGTTGTCGGCAATTGACTCGTTGAAGTCAAGGTTGTAATAGTTTTCGACCATCTGCTGCAACTCAGTATCAGCCTTAACAAAGAAACTTGTCGAGTGCGCACCTTGGTGATAGCGCCCCAACGGGCCGTTAACTACCCAGCCGATGCGGGTTCTCGAGGCATATGGGCCTCCATGTTCACTGTTTTTGACCTCGAGTGGGTCGAGGGCCTCTGGGACGTCGCTTGCAATCAACAGGCCGATCTCCGCACTAATGTTAGGCAAGTAAACTCCGCACAGGTGGGGCCACAGATCAACATCCTCCTGGGTTGGAATATCGTCTTTTGTGACGGGTATCTCGGTTCTGGTGTAGAGGACTGGTAGCGCTATGAAGTTGTTCTCGTCCAGGTCAGAGATAATCAGGTCTCTTATAAGAAAACTGTCAACAAGGCTGCCTTTCTTCTCTAGTGTCGTCAAGGAAATCCTTGTCTTAAGTCCGTCGATACCAAGTTGCTTCATCAGTGATTCCGTGCAGAATGTAGAACTGCTGCCGCTGTCCAAGAAGGCGTACGTAGTAATTGCGGTGTCACTGCCTTTGCGTTTAACTTTCACTGGCACGATAGCCATGCCTGTCCTCGGACGTCCGGCCCCAATAACGCTACATGAGGTGTCATCCGTACTGACCATGCCATTACGTACTTGAGTTGCACTGCCGCTAACATTGTCCGCGCTTCCGGTGCTGGTTTCGCTGTTCAGTTTTTCACGAGGCTGAGTGTGAAGCACAGTAGGATGTTTCTTTAGACAATTGGTGAATTTGCACGATTTTCGTTGAGGGCAGTCCTTTGCAACGTGTTTGTCGGACAAACATCCAAAACAAAGACTTTTTGATGCCAAAAACTGAATACGCTCCTGGTAAGGGCGGCTTCTCAGCGATCTACAATCCTCGAGGGCGTGGCTAAAGTTGCAGAAACAACAGGAGTCGCTGATAGGCGCAGCAGAAGACGTATATTGAGAAGTGTCAATGCTTCTATCCACCTCTGTGTTGAGGCTATGGTCAGTATTCACTTGAGCAGCGAGACTTAACTCTCTTGACTTGGGTAACAACTTCTGCACTGTTCCCTTACCAGACCGAGCTTCGACCATTTTTGAGCTTTCTGAGATTTGACCAAAAACTGGGTTGGTGGCTATTCTGGCCTCGCGGTCAATAAATGAGACAAGATCGTCGAATTTTACGGGCCTGCCCTGCAGCTCCATGATGTCATCGACCACACGACGCCATCTTTCTCTTAAACTGTACGGCAGTTTAAATATCAGCCTCTGAATATTGTCCGGTTGGTCGAACTTAGATGAATATCGGCTGCCCTTCATGGCATTTTTGCAACTGGCAAGGTAAACTGAGAACCTACTGAGAGCCGACCCATCCTCTGGCTTAACAGGAGGCCAATTTAATGCCTTGGATTCGTACGCGGACGCAATTCGAAACTCGTCTCCAAATTTCTTTTCAATCAGCCTCCGGGCCTCAGAGTACCCTTCATCCGGAGCCAAATGATGACAAGATCGTACAAGCTCCTTCACATCGCCAGCAGTGTACTGTTCTAGATAGTAAAGCCGCTCCGTACCGCTCGATGTCCTGGACTCAATCAAATTCTCAAAGGCTCGGGCAAAGGTGCGGTACTCCACTGGATTCCCATCGAACGTTGGTACCCGAGGCTGCGGAAGTTTACTCTTGTTCTGGTTAATTGCTAGCATTTCCATGATCCTAGTCTGCTGCAGTTGTAATGCGTTCTGCTGTTCCTGCAACTTGGTGCTGATGTCAAAAGCAGTGCCACGCGCAACGGGAACTTTGGGATATATCGGCCGAATGCCGCCGACAGGGTTAGCAGCTTGAGGTTGCGTCCATTCGGGTGCTTCAGGATTTAATGCAGTACGATCCACAACAGGTGGAGACTTAACTTCTTCTTCTTCATGAAACACTTTCTCTGACTTAACGGGCTCCAGCTTACAGAACGCGAAGACTGTTCCGCTATCGCCGCTAGCGCTTGTTCCTTCGCCACTGTTTTTGCGATTTCGGCTTCCAAATTCAAACGCGATTCTTCCTGCTTCAAACGAAATTTCTGCTCTTCCAAAACCTGGCGCTTTTCTAACATCGATCTTTCAGCTTTTAATTCAGCAACACGTGCTGCTTCCTTGGCTCTGGCGACAACGAGGGAGGACGCGCGACTTGCGCGTGAACCGGCTCGACTTGCGCGTCTCGAGGTTCTCGAAGTCTTAGAAGGCGTCCTCACACCGGCACAACTAACAGAATCCTCCGGCTTTACTTCGGAATCGACCTGAAGAGATTGAGCTACGAGATTAGCTTCCACTCTTGTAATCCAATCACTAGTCGACCAATAGAAATCTCTGAACTTTCTCTCTTCACGGGTGAAATACTCGTTACATTCAGTTTCATTCTCTTCACTTCCAATTTCCGACGCGTAATTGAGATGAGCATCTTTAAATTTCAGAAAGGCTTCTTCAGCAGCTGTCAGCTTTTCTTTAACTTCTTGTAGGTTTCTGTCATCCGAAAGCAACTCGTGTACTCCGTTAACGTTCGCGGTGACGTTCGCGAGATGTCCTCTTCGAGTGTTCTTCAAACTGCGAAGCTTTTCGCTTAAAACTCCTTCCATGTCAAGGGTGGTATTTGGCTTTCTATTTCGTGGAGTTGTACGTCGAGCGACTTCTTCAGACTCCATACAAATTTTTAACGATGAAACTACCAGCAGGACACAACATCTCCAGCAAGGAATGACAATTTTACACACACACTTTATTGTAAACGATCTTCAATTATGGCTCATTGTGCGGTTAAAACTGAAACAAACATGAACAAAACAAACTTTAAAGCGAAAACAGTACAAGTTAAAACTCATGACAATAACGAAGACTTACATTTGTAATGCGATGCTGGGACTGCCTACAAACGGCTGAGACGTGATTGTGATTTTATCAGAAACTGCACTCGATGCTTAGATTTGGATATTAACTCTCCGATTCGCACAGCGAAAACTTAAAATAAATGCACACCCCAAAAACTATTTGAATAAATCACACGACGATACAAGCGACACATTCCAACCCGTAGTATGAAGCAATACAAAGAATATACACATTAATTAATACAACGCAC
>JAHPZR010015365.1:50000-56823 GCA_019787425.1 Platygyra sinensis | reverse complement strand
TTTACCAGGCTGTCGAATGAAGTCATAGGTTAGGAGTATGCAATGTTTCAAAATAACTACAGTGGAATCCTGATTTCTCTAACCCTCATTTTTTCGATCCTCCCGATAACTCGAACCAATAGTCGTTTCCCTCTCCTCAGTCAAACGCCATAATTTCACGAACTGTCCGATTTTTAAAAGCAATTTTCATCAGTTCCCTTGGATGTTCCAAAAATCGGAATTCGGCTGTGTTTCCGTAATGATAACAGTTTCATTACACGTAAGAATTGAGAACGTTTTTGTTTTTACTGCGATTTGAGTACGTATATACAACTGACACTTTCGGGCATTTTGTAATTTTTCGGGCAATAAGGTCACCGCCCCCCCCAAGTCCGAGGGTGCCCCGTACGCCTATGACTCCAAACCTTTGCTGGGCTACTTTTGCCAAATTTTCTTTTTTTTTCAATCAAATTAAAGTTAAAAAAAATATATTAAAATGTGTGCGAGTTATTAGAGAAAAAGAGAATTTTTAATAAAAGTTAATAAACCATCAAGGTGTCATAAACTCCAAGGGCATGGACTCCTCAGAGACCTTTTCATGGCAAACGGCTTCATCCGGAGATCCTATATCAAATACTTTCAATTTTAGATTTCATGTCCGTCAAGAGTGCCTTCTTGTAATCATGCTTCGGCAATTGCTCCTCAGTTTCTTTTTGTTTGTTGCAGATCACTATCCTTTGGTTTTGCCCATTTTTGTTAACCACTGGCCTAAAATGTGAGGACCCAAAATGTGACAGTCAGTAACACTATTCCTTTCCCTTGAAGTTCCAGTTTGCATACTGTGCAAAAGTTTGGAGTGACCTTAACAAACTCCTTGGTATAAGGAAAGTAATGATAAAAATATATGGAAATCAACCCTGATATAATGACACATCATTTGGCAAACATATTTTGCCGGTCCCTTGGCCCTCCGTTACAATGAGGTTCCACTGTACCATGATCACTAGAATTACTGCTGCATTACCTCAGCACACGTCTCAGAGTTCCAGAAACATGCATAATGAAGAGGTGTGTTTCCATGATTGTTGATTCCATTAACTGGACACTTATTTTTAAGTAGCTGCAAAAGAAAATTAACCAAATGAACTAAGTTGGCCAGTGTGACAATAGGTTAGAAACTATCAACATAATAAGTATGTTTTACAGTATATTAACTATGGTATATGGCTAGTATTTGCATGGATATAAGACACAATCTGATTGGCTAATTCTAAGGAATTACTCTCATGTAATGCCCAGGGGCTGACTACAAGCCTGCAAAAAAAACAAAGCAAAAGACCATGCAGTAAACAACTAAGTTCAGTTAACAACTAAGTTCGACCAGCGTGACAATAGGTTAGAAACGATCAACATAATAAGTATGTTATTTATGTTTTATAGCATTATTAATTATGTGGCTAGTATTCGCACGGTATAACACACAATCTGATTGGCTAATTCTAGGGGATTACTCTCATGTAATGCCCAGGGGCTGACTACAAGCCTGCAAAAACACTACAAGAGCTGCTCTCCCTCTGGGTGAGATGCAGGCTTCATCAAAGCCTTTTGTCAGGATGCACTGAAAGTTTGTCGGTACCCATTTATACTCCAGGATGAAGAAAAGCCACTGCAAGAATCAAATACTTTGCCCAAGAACACAATACAACAAATGTAACCAGGGCTTGAACACAAACTTAGGGAGGCAAGTGGAAATCAAGAAAAAAATTGGGTCTTGGGAGAACTCTGATCCAAACTTATTCAAGTAATTTTTCTGTGTTTCAATCATATCTGAGTCTAACAAATAAATTAAGTCTCAGACACGTTCCTTTGGGGTAATCTGGATCAGGATCAGTGATCCAAGATCTGTCTGGATCATGGTACATCAAAGGAACTGAAGAATCCATTGAATTTTCGGAAAATTTTTGTTCAAATCCCCCCCTCACTGGGCCAAAAAAGCTGTTTAAATGCCCCGCCCCTGAGAAAATTACCAGAAGCTGTGCATGTTAAAATGGTTTATCAGACAACACATATTTATATATTATAGATATAAATCGTTCTTAAACACCTTCAAAATACGGAACACAGCGCAATCTCCTCTGTCTCTGCCACGATTTATAGGACCCACAGTGGAATCAGCGCAAACTCGTAACATGAAATCGATACTAGTGATCAAATTCCCCACCCCCTATGAGTGGTGATCAAATGCCTTCCCTCCTGGGCAGAACGAGGCGTCAAATGCCCGGGGTATGCCCGGGGGCGGGGGGGGGGGGGAGATGTTCAAGCTTTGATTTGACTGGTACACTATGCCTCCATAATGAAAAACAGATGCTGTAACAAATGGTTTATTAAGAATGCTCTACCCAAGATAGAGAAGACTTGGTTTGACCCTGTCCAGGTTTCTCAGTTGTGTTCTTGTTCCCAAGGGACACTCCCATTAAAACAACAAAATTGACTGTGCTGTTTCAAAATTGCTTCAGACATAAGAAATTTGAACCAAAACCAACAAAGTTTGTAAGGCAGTGTTGTTGTGGTGAATATGTAGTCATGCGAGTTAAAACTAGCAAAAATTTTCATAGGCTATCACAATAACTTTCTCCATTCACCGAGATTTGCAGCTATTTAATTTACTCTCTTTGTTTAAATACATTAGCATGTAATTAAAATAAAGGTGACACTTTTGAATTTTTAAGGTTATCGCGTATTGTTCACTGAGTCAATTTATTTACCAGAAAAATTTAAAGAAAAGCTTAATTTGTTAACCCCATCCAAGTATGATCAACGTCATAAAACACTCCTTGCTGAGATCTGTTGTTTACTTTAGCAGATCTCGAGTTAATTTTCTTGAAAGCAAATTACTGTGCTAAACTGTTCATTGTTTACATGTTGTGAGTGAGACCTGATAGTTTTAGAATTTGCAAACAAGTGATTAAAATATGCCTACCCTTTGAATAATTTCTTTGTTTCCTTTACTCGCTGCCAAATGCAGTCCATTATCGCCGCCATCGTTCAAAGCAGTTATCCTTGCTCCTCTGGACAAAAGTAAATCGAAAACAGCCGTCTGGCCTTCTCTTGCCGACCAAAGCAAAGGGGTAAAGCCATGGTCGTCACTGTAATAAATCATTATAAAGATGATCGATTTGAAACCAGAAGGCTAACAGAAACACAGTTTTAGCAGAATCCAACCTTCAAAAGCGAAGGCTCCATGTTGTTGATCTTTAAAAATATAAACAGCTGTAAGCCGATACAGCACACAGCTCACAATGTTAGGAACTTGCGTGAAAGCTGTCAAGCTGATTACATTGAGCTCGTGCCATAAAATCTAGTTAAATAACGAATGAGTAACGACTATTTCAAAAATTATTTTTTTCGAGTCATTCCTTATAGTTCTTTTCTAAACCAGAAGTGACAGTGTTTTCACTGTTATAATCTGCTCACCCTTGATTCAGGTCGTTCGAAGTGTTTTCCAGCCATGTCTTGACAAATCGAAGGTTGCCTTCTCGCGAAGCTGAAAATATATCTTCCATAGCACGGAAATCGCTCCGATGTGTACAAATTTAACAGCTTAACTAGCTAACAGAACGGAAGCACTCGGCAATACGCATGATTAGTGCACAAAAGCGAGAAATTTCTTTGGGCGGTGAGATGTAATCACTTCAGGAATGACAAATATTGTACGTTTTGGCGGGAAGCCGCTGAGCAGACAATTGTTTTTGGCGGGGGTGTGGAGGAAGGGGTATTATTCGTCTGGGCAGAAGCTTCTTCCTTTTAATACTCCTACTACTGCTAAGATGCGTTTGGAAATTTTGGCCTAAGTGATTCAAAGCAGAAACCTATCACCTGATAGGTGATAGGCTTCTGTTCAAAGTCAGTGTATATATATATATATTTTTTAGAGAAAACAGAGATGTTTAGGGGGTTTTTCAATATATTTAGAGAAACATAACTTTATGAGAATTATAATTTCCAGAAAGTTTTATGTGCTATTTGGTGAAAGGCCTACTAGCATCCTTTTCATTTTAGTCCATTGATAATGACGAGAAACAACACACAAGTGGGAAAATGGCCACCCTTAACAGAAAGTAAGAAAGCAACCAACTGAAAGGCATAATTTATGCCTTCCAAACCTGTAAGTTTCAATTATGACTCATATGCCAAGTCTTTAGACCTCACATTTAAGGGGCTTTTGATTTTCTCTACACCTACTTTAATTTTGTAGATTTACTGGATGAAAAACCAAAATCAATGCTGTTGTTTCATTTCATTTGCAACTTCATCGGTTCCAAGTTGCTTCTAATAAATTATCATTGGAAAAAAACTAAAAGTGAACCTGTGAAATGATGTTGCTTTTTTGTCAGACTAGCCTATCATTTCACTCTCAACTGGAATTATGACATAATTCACAAATATTCTATTGCTTTTTTGAGATTATTCTTAGTTTTATGTCTATCTTTAACAGACTCGAGGCTACAACAATCTCAGCCTTTGTGACTTATCACACAATCTTTAATGATGGTGCTATTGGAGCACTGGATGAATGTGAAAATGTTTTAAGGAGTACATCAGCTGCCATGCCAGGAGTGACATCTCCATCAGCGACTAACTTCTCATAATGAATTATTTCTTTCTGCACATCAGGATTAGACTTGAATCTTCCCATAATTTGCTCTTTAATGTGATTCCACATCCAGATCACATGCTGTTTACAACGTCTTTGTTCAAGTTCTCCATTTTCTAGCATGATGTTGTAAAACTGTTCCATATTGTCCCAAGCTTTCTCAATTCCTTCACCAGTTTGAGAGGAAACACGCAGAACCTGCAGGGTAGAAGTACAGTGTAACCAAGAAGTGATAAGAAAATAGTTATCAAGATCCAGAGGAGACTACAAAGTACCATGTGGCAAAAGAACAAAAGCAATATTAGATGTCTGCACAAAGGTAAAGGGGTGGTGAATGGTCCTTCAAAAATCACGGGTCTCAAAAATTTTTGTCAAATTTCACATATCTGGTAATCTTTTCTTTTTGATGTTATGTGCATCTAACAGTCTTTTTTTTTAATCACAAAGCTGTCTCAGAGTCTCAATTTTTTCCAAGACTAAGAAAGTCTCCAAGTTCTTCTTTGTTTACTTTTTAAAAATATCTGAACAGCTAGAGAGTCCAAACGCCTAGAGTTAACATTTAAAATACTTTGAAGTGTCTGTCTCCAAATTTAAAAAGTAAAAAATGATTCAGGCTTACAAAGAAAAGTGCTAGCCTTTTTGCACAGTCTCACATTTAAGATTCACCATCCCCATGCAAGAGACTACATAGAATAGGAAGAAACACAAGAAAATGGTCATACCGAAGGATTCCACTGAGGAGATTTTTTCCTTAACAGTTTCAAAGCACTGATGTATTCTGTCTGAATTCTTTGTGCTGGAATGAGAAGTTCTCCATCAGCTTTATTAACTAGTACGAGATCAGCCATCTCTACAATGCCTTTCTTGATTCCTTGCAACTCATCACCACTGGCTGGTGGAATTAACAACACAAACATGTCAACCATGTGTGCAACAGCAATCTCTGACTGACCAACACCAACTGTTTCCACTAAAACAGTATCATAACCAGCAGCTTCACAGAGCAGAATGGCTTCATTTGTACTGCGGTTTACACCACCTAAAAAGAACATGAGAATATTTTACTGTTTATGGCAATTTAGTATCAGAGTTGGAAGTCTGTAAAGGCCAGTCTTCCTCTCATGGACTTCTAAAATACAGCACCTCCATATTACAGCCTCTTCACCTGGTCCCAGAAAAACCAGAATTCATATTATCTCTTCTGTAAATAGACACCTCTATCACAGGGATACTCTGATCTGGCCCTTCAGTTCAGGAAATGAGGTGGTTTGTAGAATTATGTAGCAACCAGCATTGTTCCCTACATGGGGCTGAGAAGAAAGTGGCAATGATGATGATGGTCATGACATAAATAAAGTTTTCTTTTATTACAACAGGTTTTGACAATTTAACATGTGAACTCAGTAAAATGACCTTGCTCTCAATGAGTTCTCATAGCTCAGTGGATAGAGTGCCCACCCGGTGTTCGGGAGGTCATGGGTTCAATTACTGTCGGGGACTCATATTTTCTCTTTGTCCCATGCTCGTGTTATGTTCATTAATTCATCTTTCACATTTAATTACCAAGCTCAAAATTCACCATCTTTAATCACTTATCATGACAATAATTTATTACCCAGAGTTCCAGATGAAGGTGAGGGTCTGATGTATGCATGAGGATTTCGTGACAGTTCAGTCATGCGAGTCTTGTCACCCAGTAAGGATCCACCTGTTGTGGAAGATGACGGGTCTACAGCCAACACAGCAACTTGATGCTTCCTATTGGTCAGCAAAGTCCCAAATGTCTCAATAAATGTAGATTTACCACCTCCAGGAGGCCCTGATAATCCAATCCTAAAGGAACAATGTCGGCCATTTGAGAATGGAGGAGCATGTTTTGAGTACTTTACCACTCTCGCAAGCAGTTTTTGTGCTTGATGGTATTTACTGGGATGAAGTGTTTCCACCAATGTAATTGCTTGGGCTAAACTACCACGGTCGCCTCGAATTACTCCCTGAAATAAGCGTTGAAGTAGATGGCTTTCACCCGCAGATTTTGCTTCAGACCTTGTAGCAAAATTTCTCTTGACAGCTAACGGAGGAACACATGTTGAAATGCGCGTAGAACCACTTAAACGAAACGCCACGACATTTCAAACTTCTTACGATTCCGCCATTTGGGTTTCTGGATGCTTAAAATAGGACAGACGG